>QFDD01000593.1:0-41774 GCA_006871305.1 Vachellia collinsii
GAGGACAAAAGGTTGAGGTTTACAGCTCATTCTTCATATGCAGCCCTAGCACCCATTCCACTTTATCTCCAACCACAAAATTCGTCCAACCCTTGCTGTTAAAAAGGGGAGAAAAACCATCATCAAGTCCATTACTCACATTCATCTTCTGCAACACCCAAATTCCAGATTCAATGGCTGATTCCTTCTCCTTCTTTCTTGCTGTGTATTCAGCTACTATGAGTAGCTAAGCCTCCTTTGTGGTTCCCTTGAGGTGTAGTAATGGCCTGAGCTCATGTCCTTCAATGGAGTTCTCCATAGCTCTCGGTTTCAGCATTTACGTAAGATTGTTTCAATTCTTTGTTGCTGGAACCGTTCTGTGTCAAGCCTTCAAAAGCTTGAGATTGAGCTAGGAACTTATTTAATTGACTTTGTTTGATCCTCATTAGAGTAGGTTCAACTATGATGATTAATGCTTGGTTGAGACTATTTTTCATCTGATTGGGCTGAATGTTTTTTTAATTGATGTAACGGTAATTACATTTATGGATTGGAAGTAATTGAATGAGATTTTCCTTTGAGCTTCTTGTTGCTGTAATATTTCAATTGAAGCTTGGTTAAGATGTTTAATTGAAGTATTTTGAGGTTTGAATCTGGTGGTATCTAAGGTTCACCTCTAGGCTCAATTCATTGAACTCTTATCTTTAGTGGAGCTAGGAAGGCCAAATCTCAACTCAAGGGGACTACATTTTATTATCGTACATTTAATCCAAGATTAACTTTGAATTGCTCACTGTTTGAAATCAATTTCAATCTGTCCATTTTCATTGTTAAGAAAAAGAAAACCCTAAAAAGAATAGTTAGATTTAAATTCAGTTATTTCATTGTTTTTCCAATCAGGTTTTCTACAAGGTTTCCTTTTTAATTTTGATTGCAACTTTAATCTGTTTAAAAGTTTGAATTAAACTCCTCACAAGAAACAACCTAGGTGTGCAACACTATACTACATTTTTTTTATCACCTAGTATTTTGAAAGCCTATACGACTAAGGGCGATTTCATGGAGTCATTGAAACCAGCTCTCTCTCTCTCTCTCAATGAAGCAGCCACCCAGTTCTATCCATTCATCTTCCATTTTCCAACATTCCCCTTCATCTTCCACTATTCCCAACCATTCAAACCTTTTTCATCACTTCTTTCTTCACATTTCCATCTTCATCTTCACCTCTCTCATGGTAGAAAACCACTATGATTGTAGCTATGTCCCTGAAGCTATGAGAGGCTAAAATCTTAGCCTCTTGGTGATGGAGAACAAGGCTTGAGCTCTGGGATTCATTGGGGAGTATTCCTATTCTAATCTTACATTTGAACATTTGTAGAGATTTCTAGATTTAGAGGTTTTCACTACTATGTGAATTTTGTTTACATATTTGTAATCCTTTTGGTTGGACTATATATTTGGATTGGATGTTGTTTTATGTTAATTAGTATATATATATTTCTTAGATTTATTTCCTTGTGTTCACCTAGTTATCAATGATTGTTGGTGGTTTATTGTCCATTGGATTTCTGTGATTGTGATTGTAATCCATTGAGGACATGAGCATCATTTAGCCTTTTACATTCTAAGTGGTATTTAACAATATTTTAAGAAATGTTAATTAACTTGGATTCAAGTGAACTGCATTAATTAAATCATTGGACCTAGGTGATTGTTAGGGTTTCTCAATTAGACTTAGAAAGATTAATCTCCCATGTTATAGTTAAAGTAAGGAAAGCTGAGTTCCCATCACTGAGAGTCTATTCATCATATATTCTCTTTAATCCAAAGCATACTTGCAATTATCAAAAAGACCTAAAATATTTTACTACGCAAATTTTCTTTGTTTTGCATTACAGTTTCCGTTTACTAAATCAAAACCCATCTTTTTACCCAAGTGAAACATGTTTTCAATAACTAATTTAGACTAGGATAGCCAATAAATCGCTCCTCGAGAAGAATGATTGGTTGCCTACTATACTACAATATTTTGGTGCAATCATTTTGTATCAAACCAGAAGGTGACAAAACTGTATTTGATCAATGGCACCATTGCCTGGGAGCCAAGTAATTGGTTATTATCACCATTGTTGACTTGGGTCAATTCTTGTTGAGCTTTAGATTTAACTTTCAATATTTGACATTGCATAGCATACAAATTTTACAGAAATACAAACAAACATTTTGGTTTTCTTTGATACTTTGCATCTGCACTTTTGCATAGCATCTTGCATTTGTTCCTACCTGATCCTAAGTATTTGGCCAATTGCTGCAAGGTTTTAAACTGTGTGTGCATAGTTATAAGCATTTGGCTAAATAACTTGGTGAGTTTTTGAACTTGTTTGTGGAGAGCAACTCCAGTACCACTTAAGTTGCAACCTAATATCATTCTAGTCGCAACATACAACATTTTCCCTCCAGGAATTGCTCTTAGCACATTTTGGGTCGTGACCTGAGTGATCTATTTCAACCAAAATTTTCTAAGTGTTCATTCTTTCTTCCTAGGTGCCCTCAATACACTTTTAGTCGCGACCTGGAACACCTAACTCTGACTTAAGTGAGCTCCGTCACCAAAAATCTTTCTAAGTGTCCAGGATTGCTTCTTTCAGTCATCTTTGATTTCTGCACATACTTTTGAGAGTGTATAACAATTATTACACCTCAAACTCATTGAGCACTATTAAAATGCATTGAGTTTGCACTCATTTTGATTTAAATACTTGGTAAATTTTAGCTTTGACTGCAATTTTCGTGGAGTTTTACTTGTGTGTAACTTCTGAAGTGTTTGTATGTGGGGAGAGCATCTCCAATACACTCACTGCATAATTTGCCCCATTCATCAAGTGTGAGTGAGGAAGTAGAAGAGGAAATCATGACTGAAATATCCCCACCGGGTGGTCTTGGGAATCGCAATGGAAATCATAAGAGACCTAATAATGGAAATGGTCATGAAGACCAAGGAGAAAATAATAGACATAATAGAATCAATGGTCAACCTAACTATTAAGGAGTTAATGCAATATGATGGCAACTTCGATCCTATGCCTTGTGTTTTTCCTACTTTTAATGCTGATTTTGAAATAAAGGGTCAATTGATACATTCCTACCTAATTCCATAGACTTGCAGGTGAAAATCCATATCTCCAACTCCGGATGCCATACATGCAGTGCATGTCCATGAAGCCTGTAAGGGCCAATATTGATGATATGATGTGGAAGGTGTTTCATCTCTCTCTAGAAGGGAAGGCTAAGGAATGGTACATAAATCTACAACTCTATGTTGACAATGCTTATGAATCATGGACCAACTTGAAGAAAGCCTTTCTGGACAAGTACTTTCCATACACTAAGATTTTAGCTGCCCACAAGGAAATATCGGCTGCAAAGCAGGAAGCTTATGAATCATTTTTTGACTATTGGAGTCAATTCCAAGAGATGCTCACTAGATGCCCTAACCATCAAATCGTAGAGGAGCACTTAGTCCACTATTTCTACAATGGACTCTTAACCTATGATGCTCAAGTTTTAGACGCCACTGCTAATGGCACAGTAGAGAATATGGAGCCTAGGGCTGCATGGGAATTGATTAGGACTTTTTCTTTGAACTAACAACATGCAACCCCTAGAGACTTCAGAGATCACAGAGCTAACAAAGATCCTCTTTTATTGAAGCTTGCTCAAGATATGTCAAGATGTACAAGCACGGTTAAAAGTTTGCGACCTACGAAACCTCAATCCCTTGCTATGGTAGCTTCTACTTACGGAGCCTGTGATTCTCCTATGCATCTCACTCAGAATTGCCCAGGGCCTGTGGAGGATGTTAATGCTCTATTCCAAGGAAGAGATAGACAATATTCACAAAGAGACCCCTACTCTAACACCTACAACCAAGGATGGAGGGATCATCCTAACTTCAAGAGGGGTGGGTGAACTAACAGACCCACTTAATTCTAAGGTAGTCAAGGAAATCAATTTCATTAGGCCGGTTCTTCATCAAGTGGCTACCAAGGTCACTCTCGAGCTACATTGCACATATTGAGCAACAACATGGCCCATCAGCAACCGCCTAGAGCGGATGAAACTTCTCAACTTCTGAAAAGCATGGCAGCTCAGATGATCAATATTGAGGGGCGCTTAAAGGAAAGTGTAGATAGTTTTGACTCTATCACTACAATTTTGCAAGGGATGCAAAAAGATAACTCTGATGACAACAAAAATATAGAAGCAGTTACATTGAAGAATGGTGAGATAACAAGCCACTTGACCCAGCTTTCTAACACTGTCACCGACATGCAATTCAATATGGGAGGTAGTATTCCATCTAACACTGTGATAAACCCCAAATCACTCAATGCTATCACCCTTAGAAATGGGAGGACAATTCACTTTGAGGATGAGAGAAGTGTAAATTCTGAATCTAGTCAACCCATGACTAGCCCTCCACTCTCCCCAATCAGATTGGGGAAATCTGAAAGCTCTAAGGAAGAGGAACTCATGCTAAAGAGAAGAATGCAAGAGGAGGGAACCATACAAGATGAAATCCATGAACATGAACTTGAACTTGAAGAAAAAGCATAACAGGATGACAGTACGGCAGCAAAAGCAACACATAAAGGCAAGCAAAAGGAGGAAAATGCAGAGTCAAGCATTCTGGGAGCCTCTATGCCTGTAGGTAAGGATGTAAGTTCTAAGGATCTTCCTTTCCCTAAGGCTTTCTTTTCTAGTAAAAAGAAATATGACTGATTTTGCAATTGATACATATAAATTGTTTAACAAACTTGAAATCAATGTGCCTATGGTTCAATTTCTAATAGGGAATCCTAAATACGTTAAGGCAGAATTATGTATCAATTGCAAACTCAGAACTATGTGATGATAAACAGAGATTTAGGCCCTTAGAACAAATTCAGGTTAGTGCCAATGTGTCTTCTCTCTTTAAGGCAGAATTACTAATGAAATGCCAAGACCCAGGATCCTACACCATCCAATGCACTATAGGGAAAGTGTACATTAAGGGGGTGTTGTTGGATGTAGGGGCTGCAATTAATGTTATGCCTTGGTTAGTTTATTCAACCTTAGGTATCAATGGTCTCAAGGACACCAGTGTGGTGCTTCAATTAGCATATTAGTCCTTTAGGTATCCCAAGGGAATCATAGAGGATATCCTAATTCAAGTTAAGGACCTAGCATTTCCTGTTGATTTCTATGTGCTAGACATGTCAAATGAAGTAGTTAATGAAAGCATCCTTATCTTAGGGAGACCCTTCCTCCAAACCTCTAAAACTATCATAAGCATGAAATATAGCTGTATCACAATGGAGGTGGGGGAACACGTGGTTACATTCAACATGAATGAGGCTACTCAGTATCCTTTTGATAATGTTGTTTTTATGGGTTTGAATTCCATTGATTTAGTTATGGAGCAAGTTAGGGATGAACATGAAATGAATATGTATGATGTTTATCCTATGAACTCCCCAAAACTGCTTGACGTCCCTTTAGAGCTCCTTGAGTCTGTGGAGCATGATGCTTATTTTGACTCCCTGTCTTCTATTTATTCATTTTCTAATTATTGCGGTCATACGTATCATGTGTTAATCCTCTTGAAATTGACAGCATGCTGTCCATACCTAAATATTTTTCTTTTCCTCTTGATTTTGGATTGTTGCTTGCATTTACAAATGACATTGCTTGTAGCAAGGATGTCCCAGTTGGTTCTACAAGTTGACAAGGTGATGAAAAGACAATAAGTGGAGCTGAACTAGAAAACACAAGCACCAGAGGTTTAAAGTCATGACCTAGAGGACATGAAGTCGTGACCTATGAATCCACCTACCAAGAAGACCTCTCGGTACACTTTTAGTCGCGTCATGGAGAGAAAAAGTTGTGACCTGGGAGCCCTAGAGTAGCATCTCAGACTCAAATCCTTCCAGTTGCAGTGATTAACGATGTGGTTGAAGGGCCACCTCTTTCTTTCACCACTTTTGTGCCTACACACTCTAAAATTACACCTCACACCTTACGTTTCTTAATTGAACAAATAACCAATGGTAATGTAGGTGTGAGGATGTGGTTAGTCGTGAAAGTCGCTTCCTTGAATCAACACAATTCTGGCATAGCATTCCAAGAAGCTGACACTACTGAAGCAAATCAACATAGTTCGGACAAGTGCATAAGTCAAGAGTCTCCAAAGGAAGTGCCTCAAACTCCACTGATGGGTTAAAGTTGATTCCCTCTATTGTCCAAGCCCCTACCTTAGAACTTAAGGAGTTGCCTCCTAACCTGAAATATGCTTACTTGAACGTTGAAAATAAACTGCATGTTATAATTTTGAGTTCTTTGTCTGATAGTGAAGAGGCTAGTTTACTAAGTGTCCTAAGTAGGAATAGAGAGGCTTTAGGGTGGCAACTGTTTGACATAAAGGGGTTGGATCCCACCATGTATACTCATAAAATTTTATTGATCCATGATCCCAACTAGTTAAGCAAAGCCAGTGGAGTTAAACCCTCTAGTTTCTGATGTGGTTAAGAGGGAGGTTGATAAACTATTGAGAGTCGGCATTATCTATGCCATCTTCGACAGTAAGTGTGTCTCTCTGGTACAAGTCGTGCCGAAGAAGAGTGGAATCACAGTTGTCAAAAATAAGAATAACGAGCTCATTCCAACTAGGGTACAAAACTCTTGGTTGGTTTGTATTGACTATAGGAAACTAAACGATGTCACTAGAAAATATGTTTATCCTATGAACTCCTCTATGTGCTATAGCTATTACGCAACCATGGTTTGCACATTTAGTCAACCATCTTACTACAAGACTAATCTCTTCTCACTTGACTCCGTTTCAAACACAAAAGCTCAAGAGAGAAGCTTCTTATTATATTTGAGATGTGTCATATTTGTAGAAGATGTGCTCAGATCAAGTGATAAGGAGGTGCATCCCTGAGAAAGAAGCACAGATTATATTGGAGGCTTGACACAATATCGTTTGTGGGGGCCACTTTGGGGCTAAGAAAACAGCTTAAAAAGTTTTGGATGCCAGTTTCTACTGGCCAACCCTCTTTAAGGACTTCTTTACCTATTGTAAGGCATGTGATACATGCCAACGATTTGGGGGGGTGACCCAAAGACACAAGATGCCGCAACAACCCATCCCTTTCTATGAGGTTTTGATGCTTAGGGGATAGATTTTATGGGACCTTTTCCACCTTCCCACGAATATACTTATATTCTCCTCTCTGTAGACTACTTGTCTAGGTGGGTAAAAGTTGTCCCAACCCTGAAATACGATGCACCACGATCACCAAATTTCTGAAGTCCACTATCTTCAGTAGATTTGGTGTACCCAAGGTCTTGATTAGCGATCAGGGCACTCATTTCTGCAAAAAGATTCTCAATAACTTGTTCGCAAAATATGGTGTGACCCACAGAGTTTCAACGCCTTACCACCCACAAATCAATGGCTTAGCTGAAGTATCTAATTGAGAGATTAAGCGCATTTTGGAATGGATTGTCAAACCCTCTAATAAGGACTGGAGTTGTGATAGAGGCAAAAGTGGTGTCTTACATGGCAGCCAAGGTGGCACCATACATGTCAACCATGATGTCCAAAAAGAGTTTGAGCAAGCCCAAGATCCTTTTCATAACACCAATGAGGATCTAATCATTATAATTCATAAAGTGGCATTGGGGCTTCAGATAGCTGTAATTAGAGCCCATAAGGTTATTATATATGCTGAGGGAGTAAATAAGGCCTTAACCATGCTTATTCAGGCCCATAGGCATGACTTTTCAGCCCACGGAAGCATGAGCACGTGGGAGAGCATGAAGGTCCATGAAATTGGTGTAACATAAGCATGGAAGAAGCCCAATATGATGTACAAGGCCCAAGTGCAGTCCAGATTGAAGAATTCACTTAAAATACCATGTGACGAGCATGTGCCTTGGAGGAGGAGCATAAGTGATGTCCAAGAACACTCAAGAAGCATCTAGAAGACATCCTTATGCGTTAATTTTGATGTAATTTTTCGGTTTTATAAAGTTTCCCTTTTTATTTCCCTTGAATAAGGTCATTTGGTCAAAGATTCTTCTAGAAGATTTTGTTTTTGTTTCCTATTTTTAGGTAGCTAACTTTTGCTTCAAGTTTAAGTAGTTTCCTAATTTCTTTAGGTTTGAGTGGTGCCAATCGATCAAGTAATCATCATAAAGGCATCATTATAGCAATTACAGCCTAGGTTTTTTATTCTAGAATGTTCTATAGTAGCCTATATATTACCAACGTTTTTGTACTTCATTTTTCATATTTGAATGAATAAGAACTTTGTTCTTTTGAGAATTATATTCTCTTGTGTGAGCTTTGCTTGCATCCTTGTATTCTCGTGTGAATACTTTGACAGTATTAAGGGCTGATCATTCTTGTAGTGTCTTTATGGCTAGGGTTGTAAAAGACAGGTACTCTTAAGGTCCTACCTACGATCATCATCCCGATTTTCTCACTTGTTTATAGCCGATCCATTCTCCATCTTATATCAGTTTGAGAATGGATGACACTTTGTAGGCCATCGCACCGCATTTAAGACCCCAATTGGTATGTCACCTTATAGGATTATCTATGGGAAATCCTGTCATATTTCGATTGAGCTTGAGCATAGGTCCTACTAGGCTGTGAAGAGTTGCAATGCTGACTAGGAGGAGGCTGGCATGAATCGCCTTCTTCAAATTCAAGAGCTAGAGGAACTATGGCTGGATGCCTATCAAAGCTCAGATACATACAAACAGAAAGCCAAGCTCAACCACGACTCCAGCATTCTAAGGAAGCAATTCTAGGAAGGAGACAGAGTGCTAAGGTACCATGCCTGGTTCAAATTCTAAAAGGGAAAATTTAAGATGAGCTGGTATGGGCCTTACACAGTGGTTAAGGTACATGATTTTGGAATGGTAGAGCCAAAGGAAGAGGCCTCGGACAAGATCTTACAATGCAATGGTTATCTCCTCAAGCTCTATTTAAAACCGATTCAGCCGTCTTGATGCCAAGTCATCCCTTTCCTTTCTCTTTTACTTCTCACATGTTTTCCTTGTTTGTCGTATTATTTTACATGTGATTGTGTTTAAGTTTTGGAAGGGACGTATCAGTAGAGTTTATTTTTTGTTGCTTGTTGTTGTGTTTAATAAACTCCCTATGTTTCTCCAGTGAGCTTATTTCATTCTTTCACCAGCACATACTCAATTGTATTATTCTATTTGCCCATCTGGATACTTAGTGTCTGGCATGTGAATGCGAGCTGCACAGAGAGCATTGCATTGAGTTGTGTATGAGGAAGAGGTAAGTCGCAGAAGGCTTCCGTACCTTGCTGGCTTGCCATACTGTGTTTGAAGCGTTTAATATTCCATTACTTGAATTTGACTTTGTGTATTGATTTGCATAGATATAGTGATGGTTTGATAGGTTAGATTGCTTCGCTAAGCATCTTGGGTAGGCTAAGTGGTTTAGGAGACTTGTTAGGGATACTGATCAGAAGTAAATAGGCAAAAATGCCTCGGTAGCATTTTAGTCGCGACATATATCATTTTCATCACAACCTTAAGTGCTGGGCATTTCTCTTTCTCTTCCCATAGGTCGTGACCTAGTCTACATTTGGTCGCGACATAAGGCCTAATAGGTCGCGACCTACATTTTTGTAAGTCATGGCTTGAGTTTGTATATTAGAAGCCCTAGGTCATTTATATCAGAAACCCTCACAACTCCTCATTTCCTTCTAGCAACCGTCACGACTTTCTCCCTTATCCTTCCCCTTAAACATTGCAATCTTTCAATTTCCTTCAGTTGCAACCTTTCCAAGCCTAAAGTTGCATCTCTCCATCACCTCCCCCTCTCTATAAATACCCCTCCCCCTCCCCATTACATTTGCCAAGTTTCAAGCATGGGTATCTGATTCACACTTTGTCTTTTAAAATTCCCTGGTTGCAGAATCAAAAGAAATATTTATCCAATGATTGCACTATAATGTGCAACCCCGGGTCGTTCACTTAATCAAAGGCTTTTATTGATGCTCTAGGCTAACTATGCATCATAAAATGCAAAACTGAGTTTAAAAAGGGAGTTTTTGTTTTCAATCACTATCAATGACCAAACTAAACTTCACAAATAAACTTTTCTTTGGATTTTTGGCATTAAGTAATGCAATAAAGATGATCAAAGTTCAAATACGATGAATTTACTCTTGGAAATGGGTTAGGCTATCATGATTCAAAATGATCAGGAAGAGTAAAATTTCACTAAGTTGCTTGTCATAAAACCCCAACAACTCGTTGAGTCTAGGATTTCACTTAATGAACTCCATTAAGTAAAATCCCATTTAACCTCACTTAGTGCGTGCAACATAAAATAGAATGAATGCAACTATCTCAATGAATCATCTCTACCCAAAATATTATGCACAACTCATGCAGAAACCAAGGAGAATAGAAATGATTTCAAGAAGAATATATGAAATTGTATATATTGAAGTGAAAAGTTCTACATTCATCAACTTCTTGGCACAAGTTAAATCACTCTTGATTACAACTAGAATCAAGAGTTCCAGCTAACAATCATAAATCCTAAACCTAGAAATGCATAGATTAAAGCTAGAATGGAACTTTAGATACCCCCCTCTTTAGCCCAATGAACTCAAGCCCTTTCTTATCTCCAAGAGGAACAAGATGCCTAGCCACTCATGACAAGATGAAGCTTCTCAACTTGATAGATTCCTGAGCTCCCCATGGTGGAAATCAGTGGAAGGATGTGTGTTAGGGATTTGTTGACAGTGGAAATAGAAGAAAAATGTGAAAGAGAGTGAATGGAGAGTATGCAAGGATGTGGTCCACCCCAATAACGAATTTTACCCTAATAGGGTTATCTTTCGGTTTTGGGTCCTTCTTGGTCAGTTTGAACAAGTGGGTCCATTAATTTTCCAAATGGGGGTTGGATTAGTCATACTGATATGAAGGTTTTGCCGTGGCGAACTAGCATAGAGATGTCCAGCAGCTAGTTCTGAGACTTCGTCGCCGTGAACTGTGGTCGAGAGAGCTGGTGACGAATGCCTCTACGCCATGGCGAAACAAGAACTTCACTGTGGCAAACTTCTTCATTTCCTTATCCAATGTCCGCATGCTCTTTACTTTCGGCTCCCGCTATAGTACCCTACAATAGACAATGATAGTTTAAAGTATCGATTGCCCAAAATTTACTTTGAATAAAGTTAGTAATTAATCAGTGGCAATTCTTCCTTAAACTGGGCTAATTAAAAACAGAGTCTCTAACTTGCAATTAAGCACAATATGATAAAAAAAATGAGCCAATAAGTTCGCTAAATACCCTAAAAAAAGCATGGAAATTCAATAATAAATAGAGCTCAATCAAATTTCCCCACACCTAGGCCTTTGTACTCCTAGACAAAGTTTAGGAAACATTCAATGTTAAGCTGGTGCAACCAAAATCACCATCCATACTTACAAATAGGTCATGCTGGCTAGCACACCTTCTCAGAATTCAACCGAAATAATAAAAAGAATGCTGATAAGATAATTACTACGACAAGTTAAATCAAGAGATTGAATAGAAGAGATCTCACTCAAGGATATGTGTTTAAGCTCTCTTACTCACTTGTCTCGAGATAATTTCACTCTTGTCTGCTTAGCTCATTCCCTACCATTGGCTTGTAATAATTCTACCTCTCCACTACAATAATTACTGAATGTAAATCAAGAGGACTGAGGGCTTGTAATGGTTGGAAGAGGTCACATTCAACAGATGGAATTAAAGAAAGCAACTTGAGTACTTAAGCCTTATGGTTAAGTTCTTTATCATAACAAAATTCCAATTGAAAAGACTACGAATAATAATCCCCTCTCTCTTTCTCTCTTCTTCTTCTTCTTCTTTTGTTTTTTGTGTTTTGTTTTTTTTTCAAAATAGAATATTTGCATATAGCACTACTTCTTCTGTTCCTTTTCTCACATTTATTCATATATATATATATTAAAAAAATCCCACAATCAATCAATTGAGGTTAATCAAGAGGATGCTACCATATTATCACTCAAGTACTCAAGGAAGGATGGCTCAAAAGGGTGGCAATGGTAAAGTATTTTCGAGCTTGTGTTTAGTTTGAGGTTTTCGAAATGAATGACTCTATCATTTTCACAAACTGCAAGTTTATCAAACCTCAATTAAGAACTAAAACAAGTTCTAGAGAGAAAAGATTCTAAGCAAACTCACACACTTAAACAAATTAAGGCCCAAACATTCTCACGACAAGGTAACACATCTCACATAATCAATCTCCTGGGTTAAAAACTCACAGTGCAATCGTTATAGCACACCCTCATTTACTACACACTTGAAAACCTAGAAAATGCAGCTAGCCAAAATATCGCTTCATGTAAGACATGGGTGGTTTCCTGAAGCACACAATGTTGAGATAATGTTTTGATGATGACAAATATGTTTTTGCAATTATGTTAAAATTCAAAGTTTTCACAAACACTTTATATGATTTTTAATTTTTAGTGAAAGTGTTGAGAATACTCGAGTAATGAGAATCAATACTCAAGTATCATTGAACAAAATATGCTTCCAAAACTCAATACTTTTAATAGAACTCAAGTTTTAGTGGAAGTATTGACAACACTCGAGTATTGAGTGTCAATACTCGAGTGTTGAGTGTCAAAACAAATTTCAAAAATCCAACACTCTCAATAGTACTCAAGTTTTAGTGAAAGTATTGACAACACTCGAGTATTGTTTGTCACTACTCGAGTATCGAGTGCCAAAACAAGTTTCAGAAAACCAATACTTTCAATGGAACTCAAGTTTTAGTGAAAGTGCTGACAACACTAGAGTATTGATTTCCAGTACTCGAGTATCGAGAGACAAAAACTACTTTCAAACTGAACACTCTCAATCAGGACTTGAGTTGTTTTCAAAAGTGTTGACAAAACTTGAGTATTGTGAAACAGAACTCGAGTATCGAGTTGAGAAAATCACTTTGAACTTCAATACTTCTTTGAAAACTCGAAGTATTAGCAAAAGTATTGCTAATGCTCAAGTATTATGAAACAATACTCGAGTATCGAGGCTAAAGTTTTCCTTCCAGGCTAAATACTCTAAAGGAAACTCGATGAACTATAGAAGTGTTGATTTCAACTCTTAAAACTCGAGTATTAGAGCATTAAACTCGAGTATCAAGAGTCTTACAAATCTTTGCTTAACAGAAACATATTAAAAACTCAAGTTTTATTATCTAACACTCAATTAATGATAATAATTTTGTTAGAACTCGATGAGCATTGAAAGTATTATCACAAATTTTCTCACAAACACTCGAGTATCTCTACAAGCATTCGAATAATGAGAATACGTCCAAGCTTAATCTTCAGAACTCGAGTAACAACAAAAGTGTTTTCAATTCTTCGCTGATATTTCTTTGAAACACTCGAGTTTATAAGATTTCACTCGAGTACTCCTTTTACTGAAAGTGTTTCAGAATGTCAAAACTTTTTGTTATTCTCAAATCTTTCTTTCTTTATGCTTCATTTATTTGAATCCTTTCTGCTATCATAAATGCTCATTTATTATAATGATTAACAGAGAATGGGTCATCTAATCGTCTCACCAGAAAAACTCTCAACAGAAAAGACACTGGAGACGACCATACATTGTGTTAGAAGTATTTAATGCCAGAAGCTGGACGAAGAAGATGATAATAATGGAAATAAAATTGTTTCTAAAAGACATTTATTACTTCTCAACTATATATTAAAAAGCATTCAAGACGAGAAACAGAGAGAACACATTATTGAGATACAACATTTATTGTTATTCATCTACCTCCTCTGTTTTCATTCTCATGATCATAAATTCTTTAGTGTTTAGCATTCAATTCTTAGAAAGGAGAGTATTCTTATTTAAATCTTAATTCTGTGAGAATTACTCAAGATTAGGGAATCTTGAGTGTCAAGAGAAACAAGTAAAAAGTGTCAGTGTGTTGTATTAAGTTAGGAAGGGGGAGAGTCTCTCTTCTACTTAATTTGTAAAAGTTTTAATGGTGGATTTGAAAAGCTCAGAGGATTCTGAGGACTGGACATAGGTCAAGTAGACCGAACCAGTATAAATCACTGTGTTTATTCTTTTACTACTCTCTGTTTTATTTTAAAGAGTTGCGAAAATTTTTATTTGACCAATTCACCCCCCTCTTGGACAAATCCTATTCTAACACACAAGAATGATCAAAATTATATATGAAACTGTCCAGACGTAATCAAAGTTCAAAATAGTAGGGTTTAATGTTAGGGCTCATGAAATTGCTATGCCAAAATTTTATTTATTTATCTTTCTCTCTGTTTTTTTAAATGACCCCATCACCGCAATGATGTGCATCCGAGGAGATGGCTTCTGTAGTCAAGCATAACTTCGCCATGATGAACTATGGCCAAGAAGCATAAAAAGGAGATCTTTAGGACTTCACCGTGGTGAAGGTGGTCAGAAAGACCAATTTCGCTAGCAATTTCAAACTTTCACAAGAGTTCAAACAGAATTCCCTGTACTTCTAAGGTATTGAAGATTGAACTTCCCAGCATAAATCCCCCCACACTTAAGCATAGGATTGTCCTTAATGAAAAGAAAGAAAACATAGGGGGAAAAAGGGATAAACAAACTATGCATTGAAACATAAGTTGATATGAAAGCACATGAATAGCAGTAGGCAACAAGAGTATTCACAAAGATATCCAGCAAACATAAGCAAACAACACAAAAGAGAAAAAAACAAAGGAAAAACACAGAAAACTAAAGCTACATGGTGGCTTCCTCTTCATCTCGGCCCTCATCATGTCCTGCTGAGGATGGGCTAGCACCAGATGTCCCTTCCTCTTACGGCAAATCATCACCTTCAAAGGGTAGTTGGAAATGTAAGTGTTCAATCAGGGCATTCACCTTGCACCCGTACCTTCAATCACGCTGAAGTTGCTTGAGCACGATGAGCCGAAACTACTGGAACTCTGCAGAAAGGGATTCCAAAGTGACCTGCCCGTGTGTAGCCTGTAGAGAATGTACCTATGGGGCAGTGGGGGTGCAGCAATATCTTGGATAGGGGGGCTGGTTAGGGCACGGTAGTAGGCTTCAGGCAGTTGTATTTGAAGGGGACGGATGGTTCAAAATAAGGATCATTAGGACGTTGGGGAGCACCCGTAGTGATGAAAAGCTCATAGATGAGGTGGGGAGAAATGATGGAATTGGAGAATTTGGGAGTATGAATGGCATCATAGAGGGTTAAATATATTAGGGTGGCAATGTCAAACTCAAGGCCTATCAAGAGAAGGTAGATGCAGAGAGCATGCCTTTTGGGAATTTCTTGAAGATGGCGAGTAAGGAGAATATTGCTACACACAAGGCGAAGAAAGGGTTTGGTCTCCTCTTTCAATGTATCTCTCTTCAGGTACATCTAAAAACCTTGAGGTCAAAACCAAGAGGCACCGGGTTTGCACAAGGTTTGGAGGATCTTCTCTGATGGGTGATCACTCAAAAGGTGTCTAAAATGGTTATTCCTAAAAGTGGGTAGGCTCAAATGGTTCCTAATGGTTGACTCAGAGATGGCATAGTATTGGGCTACCTCATGAAATTCAATGTAAAAGGCCTTGTGGAACTGGGCATAAGTATATAAATGATGGACAAATGAGAAGTTCCCACCCTCTTGATAAGCAACCAAACCAGTTAAGCCTAAGGCTTTAATTTGTATAACAAAATGGTTGTTTGCCAGCATAAGAGGGAACTCACGCTCCTTGTGCAAGGGTCGTTTGTCAGTTTTCTCAAATAGTTTATGAAAAGTGGGTTCATCCTCAAGGTCAGGGGAACGAGGGGTGGAGGGTTTCTAGTTCTAGGCATGGTGGGCTAAGAAGTGAAAAATAGGCACCAACGAAAAAAACAAACATAGAAAAGAAAGACAACCAAAATCAAGCACAGTAGAAAAAATGAGAGATAATAATCTAAAAATAGAAAAGAGAAAGAGAATTAGAGTGGTTACCAACTAAGTACTGCAGAGAAAAATGGATGGCCACGACAAACTTGAAACTGAAAAGACTAGTTAGAGGCAAGAGGCGAGAGAGAGAGTAGAGAGGAGATGAATGGAGAAGGAAATAATGGAGGATGGAAGTTTAAGAGGATGATGAGAGGAAAAGGAAGATGGAAGGGGAAGCAACAAAAATGGAGGGAACAGTAATGATCGGGATAGTGGAGAGGTGGGGAGTGATGGCCACGGCGAATGACAGGGTGAAATGGAAAGGGAGAAGAAAAGGGAAAAAAATTTAAACAAAACGCAGAGAGGAAGGCAAAAGATCATCGATGTTTTGACCCGGTGAAAGAATACATTTTCCGCGGAAAACATTTCCCAAGGACAACCTGAATCAAATGACAGACATTGCTGCGACAATCTAAATAGTTAGCCTTAGCGAAATGCAACTGACATTGAACTAGATAGAGGATCATCACAGTGAAATAATAAGTTCCCCATGGTGTAGCACACTAGAGAGTAATAAGTATAGCATGAAGGGGACTTCACCACGGTGAAGTGTTAGGTTGGCTACGGCAAAATTCTCCCGACAAGATAGACTTACATACTTAAGCACACAAAAAGGAAAAAGAAAGCCAAACAAAACACAAGTAACAATGGCTAGATTCTTAGGAAGAACTTAGAGTCTACATGTTGACAAGACTCAATCACATGATAAGCACAATGGGCAATCAAAAAGAGGCAATTTGCAATGACCCGTGTGCAAATAAGGCAAAAGCAAAATACTGGCTAAAGGGAGAGAGTATTATTAAATTGAAAACTACATACTAAAGTAAAACTACTCTACTCTCCTACTAACATGTTCCTCCCCCACACTTATCCAATATACTAATGCACCAAAACAAGGCACAAACAAAGTCAAGGCAAAAGCAGGTGAATAAGTGAAGGAAAGAAACGACCTAGGAATCATGGAGGCCTGTGGTTTTCATGGTACAGCTTTAGGAGATGTCCATTGATTTTAAATTTGGCTCCATTTTGTTCATACAGAAACTCCACCATTCCAAAGTTGTGGACCTTGGTAGCCAAGTATGACCCATCCTCTCGTTCATTGAATTTATCTGGTTTGAAAGCAAAATGGGCCTTGAATAGCAGTACTTTGTCTCCTTCTTTGAAGTTCTTTCTGAGAAGACCCTTGTCATGTACTAGTTTCATTTTTTCCTTATACAATTAAGCATTCTTGTAGGCCTCCAGCCTTATCTCCTTCAACTCCTAGGGTTGCAGCATCCTCTTTGTCCCCGAAGATTCCAGATCCAAGTTGCATTGTTTAACACTAAGCCTTGTGTTCTAGTTCCACCGGTAGGTGACAGGCTTTCCAAAAAATCAAGCGGTAGGGGGACATTCCAATTGGTGACTGTTTGGTAAGCCCACAGTTCCTCCTCCAAGCATAAACTCCAATCCTTCTTTGATGGTTAAACCATCTTCTCCAGTATATACTTCACCTATCAGTTTGATACTTTAGCTTGGCCATTGGTTTATGGATGGTATGCAGTGGAGGTTTTGTGAGTGACTCCGAATTTAGAGAACAAATTGGTAATAGCTTTGTTGTAGAAGTGGGTACCTATATCACTCATTATGGCTTTAGGTGGCCCGAACCTACATAATATATTGGATTTAATAAATTTAGAAACTGTTTGGGCATAATCCTTTCTAGTAGGAACAATCTCTATCCATTTAGAAACATACTAAGAGGATGTACACAAAGCCGAAGGATGGAAGGAAGGGACCCATGAAGTCAATACCCCATACATCCAAAATTTCACAAAATAGCAAAGGTTGTTGGGTCATCTCATGCCGTTTTCCTAACCCCCTAAAATGTTGACACTTGTTACATGAACGACAAAACATGTAAGAATCTTTGAATAGGGTAGGCCAGTAAAAACCAGAGTCTAAAATCTTCCTAGATGTCCTCCTTGCACTAAAGCTCACACCACAAACCATGGAATGGCAAGCTATCAGTATTGAATTAAATTCTCCATCAGGCACACAATTTCTAATCACTTGGTCACTGCACATTCACCACAAGTGAGGAGCATCCCATATGTAGTGCCGAGAATCGTTGCATAGCTTTTGTACCTACAATTTGGACATAAAAGGCGGGGTTAGTCTAGAAATGAGATAATTAATAATGTGCACATATCAAGGCTCCTTTGAAATTAAAGCACATAAAGCCGAATCTAAAAATGAGTCACAAATAATTTCATAAGGGTCTACTCCCTTTGTTTCATTCTGAAGTCTGCTCCAATGATCGGCCACTTGATTCACCGCCCTAGGTCTATCTTTAATTTTGATGTCGAATTCCTGAAAAAGTAAGGACCATCTTATCAACTGAGGTTTCGATTGTGATTTCTTCAATAAGTAGCAAATAGCTGCATGGTTAGTAAAGGCAATCACATGAGAGTTTAATAGATAAGGTCGAAACTTCTCTAAAGCAAAAACAATGGCAAATAGCTCTTTTTCTGTTGTGGTGTAGTTCACTTGAGTGGATCCAATGTTTTAGAGGCATAAGCGATAACTCATGAGAGTTTATCTTCTCTTTGCCCAAGTGCTACCCCTACAAAGAAATTTGACGCATCACACGACGACTCAAAAGGTAAACTCCAATTAGCTGCAGTTAATATAGGTAGGGATATGAGTTTAGCTTTTAATTTATCAAATACAACACAACAAGCATCATCAAAATTGAATTTCACATCATTTTGCAATAATTTTAGATAGATGCAAAGCAATCTTGCCAAAATTCTTAATAAATTGCCTGTAAACCTTGTGTGACCTAGGAATGAATGAATGTCTTTAACACACACAGTGTAAGGCAACGATGAGATCACCTCAATCTTGGCTTTGTCAACCTCAATGCCCTTGCTTAAAATTAGATGACCCAATACTATACCTTCATTGACCATGAAATGACATTTTTCAAAATTAAGAATCAGATTTTTTTTCAATGCATCTTTTCAAAACCTTTTTGAGGTTAGCTAGGCAATCATTAAAAGAACAACCATACACCATAAAATCATTCATGAAGACTTCCATACATTCCTCTAGAAAATCATAAAAGACAACCATCATGCAGAATTGGAATGTTCCTGGTGAGTTACATAATTCAAAGGGCATTTTTCGATAGGCAAAGGTACCAAGCGAACATGTGAATGTGGTTTTTCATCCTGATCCTCTAATGTAATTGGTACTTCAAAGTACCTAGAGAAACCATCTAAAAGAAATAGTGGGATTTTCCAGCTAGCCTCTCAAGCATTTGTTCTATAAGGGAAGGGGAAAGTGGTCCTTACGTGTGACATCATTCAATTTCCTTTAGTCTATGCACACACGCCAAGAGTTCTGGACTCTTGTCAGTGTAAGTTCATTTTTCTCATTTCTCACCACGGTAACCCCACTCTTCTTTGGAACTATATGGATTAGGCTGACCCACTCACTATCAGAAATCGGGTAAATTATCCCAGCACTCAAAAGCTTGGTGATTTCCTTTTTCACCACATTAAGGATAAGGGGGTTCAGTCATCTTTGGGGTTGTCTCACATGTTTAGAACCCTCATTAAGCAGTACCCTATGTGTGTAGATGGCTTGACTAATCCCAAGGATGTCTGCTAACATCCACCCTTTTGCCCTTTCATGCTCTCTCCAAACAGAAAGTAGTCTCCCCTCCTCAGACTCAGACAATGTATTAGCAATTATTACAGGGAGTTTGTCATTGTACTCTAGGAAGGCATATTTCAAATTAGGCAGCAAGGGTTTCAAATCAAGCATGGGCGGTTGCACAACAGAAGGAACTAACTCATGAAAATCAAGAGAAAATAAATCACTCCCCTTTTTTTCAAAAAATGCAAGCTCAACCATCAAGTTGTTGAGGTGCCCATCTCCCTCCTCTCCAAGCGTTGAATCAACTTCTTGTCAATCTATATCAACTACCTTGGGTAAAATCTCTTACAAACCTACATTATCAATTAACAACCACTTATTCAAATATTGCATTGGATGAAGAGAATCAGAGGGAAAGAAATCAGAAGGTACAAGGAGAGATGAATGAATTTCAGATTCCAAGTGCCTTTAAGTTAAACGAGCTGGTGCCAAGGCTGGTTGCACTCCACCTCTTTTGTCATTAAGCACTGGTGTGCCTTGCAATGATCCGACTTCCATGGTGCAAGAGTCACCTAAAATACTACCTAATAACTCCTCTCCCAAAGTATCATCACTAACTATAGAGGGTATAGATCTTATATGTGAGTCAGTTGATGATACAGTAAATGCTCTCAGAATGGAAAGCATGGAATTAACAATGGTATAGTTAAGGCATGTCACATCATTTCCGCATGAGCAAATAGAAGAGAAAGACTAAAGAGATGAAAAGGAAGAATTAGAAGCATTTTCATCACTAAAATCAAAACTTTCGTATTCATCAAGTAATTCATGTTTAAAACATGCATCCTCAAGGCAATGTCAATAGCATTCACACCTAGAAGAGAACAATCCTCATATAGGTGTTTCATGACTTCATGTTGGAATGAATCTTATGATCCCCAACCTCCATTGTAATACTTCCCTCTTTCATGCAAATAATGGTATTAGCAGTTCTAAAAAAGGGTCGTCCTAAGTTTAAGGTGGAATCATGAATGTTCTCTATGGACATGTTGAGCACATAAAAATCAACTGGAAAAACTAGATCCTTGACCTTGACAATATGTCCTCTATGATTCCCTCGGGATACCTGATGGTCTTGTCTGCTAATTGAAGTACTACTGTCGTTGTCTTGACTCCTAGTGAGGTATAGACAGACTTAGGCATCACATTTATCACAGCTCCTAAGTCTAGCAGAGCACCCCCGTATGTTAACAGTACCTATAGTACACGGGACGGTGAAAGACCCAGGATCCTGACAATTAAAGGGGATTTGAGGTTTGAACAGGGCAGCCACATTTGAACAAACCTGCACTCTCTCATTTGGCCTAAATTTTCTCTTGTTAGTGCACAAATCTTTTATGTAGATAGCATAGGTGAGAACTTGTTTAACCAAGTCAAGTAGGGGGATATTTACTTCAACTCTACTAAAGAGGTAAAAAATATCTTTTTCATGTTTTGATTCAGCAATTTTCTTACTCATCAAGTAGGAATTTGGAAAAGGGAGTTCTTGAATATTTACCTCTTTACGTTTGGCTGAATTGGCTCCATGAGGACTCTTCTTTGTCTGCTCCTTTGATAATGCAGTCCCTTGTGAATCTTGTCCTTCATTCCCTATGGACAAGTTATCTTTCCTTGCCTACAATGCTTTTTCCTTAGCACTCTCAGACATCTTGACCATTGGTGTTTCAAGAGGCAGTTCCTCAACATCTAGCTCTCCATCATCCCCATCTTCAGTTTTAGTTGCAAACTACACTTGTCTCCCACTTTGTAGGTTGTGGCATTAAGTCCCTTGGGATTGATAACTGTGTTTGATGGAATGGAGCCGCTACACCTCACATGCTGCTCACTCATATTGTTGGAGAGCTTGGTGACATAAGAATTTAGATTCTTAGCTTTCATCTTCCACTGCTCCATCCGCTTCTCTAATGAGGCAAATCTGGCATCATTTTTCGTGGAGTCTTGCTGAATGAGGGAAGTAATTGAATTGAACTAATTTGTAGTCGAAGTTTGCTTCTCTTTCATGAATGCCATCATGTTGTGTAAGATTTGGTTTGTATCTTCCTTTGGTGGGTTTTGTCAAGGCTTGTTGTGGGTTTTGGAATTGGAAATTTGATGGCCCTGCTCCTCCACCCCGCTGAAACCTATTCGGCATTCTACTATCATCGTTCCTCCACCCAAAATTTTCCATTGGCCTTCCACCCTTCATTGTAGGTGTTAGAGTAGGGGTCCCACTTTTGGTTTGGTCGACCTTGGTATACTGCAAACACTTCCTCATACCGGCCTAGACATACGCTGGAGATGTGCATCACCAAGCCACAATGGTCACAACTAGGTGCAGTAATGTCCATAAGTTGTTGTGGCCGATTCATATTCAAGCTTTTCAGTTCTCCAGTCAAGATGGACAATTGAGAGGTAACCTTGCTCTCTAGAGAATCTACCTTAGACTCCAAAGTGTCCATTCTCCTATTATGTACTGTGGATGTCCCTAGCTCATGCACTCCTTAGCAGTGAGGTCGATTAATGATCCTCTTGAAGCTGCGTCCAACATGCCCTTATCTTGACTCTTGAGCCCATCATAGAAGTATTGGACCATTGGCTCATCTGGAATTTGATGATGAGGGCATCTTTATAGAAGGTCTTGGAAGCAGTTCCAGTAATCATATATGGACTCATCACACTCTTGTCTAGACAAATATATTTCCTTCCTCATTGATGTTGTCCTAGAGGGTGGGAAGTGCTTCTCCAAGAAAGGCTTTTTCAAGTTTCCCTAACTCTAATATGCATTTGCTACATGCCTCGAAGGTTCATGTACCATTCCCTTGCTTTGCCCTCCAAGGATAGATGAAATACCTTCCACAGAACTTGATCAAGAGAGGCTCCCACCGGTTTCATACTTTGGCAAATCATGGACAATGATTGCAAGTGGATGTAAGGGTCCTCCCATGTCAAACCATGAAATTTAGGAAGAGAGTTAATAAGTAATCCTTTGATATCAAAATTCACATCAAATTTTGGACATGCAGCAGTAAAAGGGTCATAATTCACATCAGAAGTTGTGACTTCCCTAGTAGTCCTCCTTCTATTGTTCCCATTATTCTCTCCTATACACTCTCCCTCACTATTCCCATGTTGATTTACATTAAGGTTAGGTGGGTTTGGTGGATTGTCAACCATGATTTCTTCTAATTATTCTCTCCTACTACCTAAAAGGGTAGATTCATGTACTATTTCCTCTTCCTCTCTAATTGACTTACTAGTGCCCTCTACTCTTTTCTCCTTACTAATGTTTCATAGACTCCTCTCAATTTTCAGGTTATAGGAAGTGAGCTTAGTTTTTTTTGGGCATACAAGGGTGAATCGACAAAAGAAGAAACAAAATTGACTTGCAACACACAATTCAAGTGAAAACGATGAAATGACGTGGATGCAAGTGTATGGGTGAGTGTATATATGAATAGAAAAGAAGCAGAACAAACCAAATCTGCATACTTGACAAAAGCAAAGATAGTTGCGAAAAAGTGTAAAGCACGCCACGGAAAACATGCACAACAAGGATGAAGAATGTTCAAAAAGAAGTTGGCCGTGGTAAAATGTACAGTTGGTCGCAGTGAACCAATCCCGAGAAGAAGTTATGAAAGCAAAAAGTACATGGCTGCGGTGAAAGTACTTGTAGCCAAGGTGAACTGCACCCGAGAAGATTTCCTTCAACTAAAACAAGTTAGCCGCGACGAAGTAGAAAGTTGGCCGCGATGAACTGCCACAGAAAGCTTGTGATAAAACTCTGGAATGCAGAATGCACAATTTGGAAAATAGAGAAAATAAGTATCTTTGTTTGTATTTCCAGGAAAAAAATTTTATGCTATGCAAAATGCAAAGACCATTCTATGGATAAAAAACAAGTCTATCTACCACAAATGCAACCTAACAAAGGCTCTAAAATTCCCAAATTAACTGCAAAACAAATGACACTAGTTAACCCAAAGAACCAATTGCTTGGCTCCTCGGCAACGTCACCATTTTTTTGATTCACGCTTGTCTTTTAAAATTCCTTGGTTGTTGAATCAAAAAATATTTATCCAAGGATTACACTATAGTGTGCAACCCTGGGTCATTCACTTAACCGGAGCCTTTTATTGATGCTCTAGGCTAACTATGCATCATAAAATGCAAAACTGAGTTTAAAAAGGGAGTTTTTGTTTTCAATCACTATAAATGACCAAACTAAACTTTACAAATAAACTTTTTTTTTTTTGGATTTTTAGGATTAAGTAATGCAATAAAGATGATCAAAGTTCAAATGCGATGAATTTCCTCTTGAAAATGGCTTAGGCTATCATGGTTCAAATGACTAGGAAGAGTAAAATTTCACTAAGTTCCTTGATGTAAAACCCCAACAACTCGTTGAGTCTAGGATTTCACTTAATGAACTCCATTAAGTAAAATCCCATTTAACCTCACTTAGCACGTGCAACAGAAAATAAAATGAATGCAACTATCTCAATGAATCATCTCTACCCAAAAGATTATGCACAACTCATGCAAAAACCAAGGAGAATAGAAATTATTTCAAGAAGAATATAAGAAATTGTATATATTGAAGTGCAAAGTTCTACATTCATCAACTTCTGGGCACAAGTTAAATCACTCTTGATTACAACTAGAATCAAGAGTTCCAGCTAACAATCATAAATTCTAAACCTAGAAATTCATATATTAAAGCTAGAATGGAACTTTAGATACTCCCCTCTTTAGCCCAATGAACTCAAGCCCTTGCTTATCTCCAAGAGGAACAAGATGCCTAGCCACTCATGGCAAGATGATGCTTCTCAACTTGATGGATTCATGAGCTCCCCATGGTGGAAATTAGTGGAAGGATGTGTGTTAGGATTTTTTTGACAGTGGAAAGAGAAGAAAAATGTGAAGGAGAGTGTGCAAGGATGTGGTCCACCCCAATAATGAATTTTACCCTAAATAGGGTTGTCGTTTTGTTTTGGGTCCTTCAGGGTCGGTTTGAACAAGTGGGTCCATTAATTTTCCAAATGGGGGTCGGGTTAGTAATGCTGATATGAAGGTTTTACCACAACGAACTAGCACAGAGATGTCTAGCTGCTGGTTCTAACACTTCGCCATGGTGAATGATGGCCGAGAGAGCTGGCGATGAATGCCTCTCTGCCGTTGTGAAACAAGAACTTCACCTTGGTGAACTTCTTCATTCCCTTATCCAATGTGTCACACCCCTTTATATAACTCAGCCCAATCTAGACTTCTTAATTATTAGGCGCAGCTATTCTAAGCGTATAAATTCTGTTTTTATAAAATAGTCTTTTACCTACTTCCCTCAGATTGGGCTTTTCTGAAAATTTTTGAATTTTTTTTTATAATAACCTTTAATTTTTTTCTAATGTGCCAGGTTTGATCCTAGGTTCATTATTCTTTATTGGTAGCTTAATAACAGCTTTTCCTTCATAAACCATTCTCCTCATGTCTACCTTCTGTCTCGAATTAATGTATACATAATTTATACAATCATATATACATGCCCATCTAAGTCATTCAGAATTATATCAAAATAAACCATCAAAATTCTTATTAAACCAAATATATGTAAAGAGGTTCTTCTATCTCCATTTTATGCTTCTCTTGTCACCAATTCCTTGCCTTTTGAGCTACCCACCTTTGCTGTATTTTTGTTGGAAAGGGGGGTGAGATTTGGGAATCCCCGTAGAAACCACAATTTATCATATAGTTATATATGAAATTCATAATCATGTAAAGTAAACCACATGTTCATACGGCATATACGGCAATAGTGCACATCATGAGGTCCCACCTCAACATCATACGGCAATAATGAGAATTCATCTCAACATCATACGGCAATAATATACGGCACGAGGATTCACCTCAACATCATACGGCAATAATAAGAATTCATCTCAACATCATACGGCAATAATATACGGCACATCACATGGCACATACAATCATGTAGAATTAAATACATAAAAATAAGATAAAAGGGTTTCTACCTGTAGTCCTTTGTTTACCTTTACCTTCCTTAGTATCCCCTTTTTCCAGTCTTCCTCGGGGTGCTCAAGCAAATGTCAAATCCTAAGACATATACGTATAATATTACATTAATTATACGTTTATCCAGCTCTATTTAGCTCCTCTTTTTCTCATAATCTCATTTATACCCCTTTACATTATTTAATTTTTCTTTTCTTGACCTTTGAATTAGTTTTTTAATAATTTTGAAAAAAAATCATTACTTATTCCATAAAATTCCAAATACAATAATTTAAGCTTCTATGTGAAACTCTCTATATATTCTTTCAATGAACATTACTATTCACTAAATATAGTCCATAGATATTCCTAAATACATACTCGAAAGTTGCAGCTTGTTAAGCGACTTTTCATATTTTCCGTATTTCAGAACCAAACCTTTATTGGTTCACAACTTGTAACTTATCCAAATAATGCATCTTAGTACTCATTTTAAAACTCATGAGTATACCAAATTTCATAATCAACCAATACTATTTGAGCTGCTAAAAGTTCACTCAAATTCTTTAATATTGCCACATCCACCATTTGACATATTTGTACATACCCATATGCACAAAAATTATCTTTAATGTCCCATAGACATTTTACAACCTTGCTAATAACAACTACTTAGCACCTTTAATTTTTCTATAAACAACAACTTCCAATGATTTTTGCATATGTATATACTCAATTCTAAATTTTCTGAATACACATATATATACGCAGATACATATGCATGTACCTATATAGCTCACAGGAATAAACCAATATTTGTAGTTACCAACTTCCAAACCATTTAAAATTATCTATTAAAATTCCTCTACATTACTGTAGTCTTATATTATCAAAACTCAAAACTTCTCAAAATACTAACCTTAAAAATTTCCTCTAATCATACTAAAGTTACTACCATTAGGAAGATAAAAATATACAGAACAACTTTTATAAAGGAAGTTTATTGAAAAGAAGGGATTTTAGTTACCTAAATTATCCCAAAATATTGGAATCAGGATGTTTTCCTCCTTCTCTCCTCCTTCACTACTCTGCAAAGAATGCAGAGAAGGAGAGAAAAGTATAAGGTATATATAGCGTGCGTCTTCATTCATTTCCTTCCTTTTCTTTTCTTTTGTTTTTTTCCCTTTTTCCTTAATTCCTTCCACTTGTCCCCTTCTTTTTATTTTTTTATTATTTTTTCCCCTTTTTCTTCACCTTTTCCTTCTTTTTCTTCATCTTGCCATGTGCTTCCGTTACTTTCCTTCCTTCCTTCTTTTTCCTTTTTCTTCACCTTTTCCTTTTCTTTTCTCCTTTTCCTTCTTTTCCTCCAACTTGTCCCCCATTACCTTTTTTTTTCCTTCTTCTTTCTCTCTCTCTTCTTCATCTTGTCCGCCATTGTCTCTTTTTTTTTATTTTCCTTTTCTTTTCTTCTCTTCCCTGCCGACACCTTTCTTTGTTTTTTTTTCCTTTGTATTTTCCTTTCCTTTTCCAATAAGCACAAAATACTATAAGATACTCCAATAAATAACTCTTTCTTGAATTTGACCCTCTATGTATATAATAATTTTTCTAATAAAGTTCTGGACACTATACCTATTTTTCTCAAAATTCCTTAAAAATAAAATTATTCCCTTAAACAACTTTTGTACCAAAACTTTATTCATAGTTATCCAAAATATCATAATTGGCTTCCCAAACCATAATTTATAGTTTATATCAAATAAGTCAAATTTTTGGGATGTTACACAATGCCTGCGTCCTCTTCACTTTCGACTCCCGCTAGAGTACCTTGCAATGAACATCGATAGTTTAAAGTATTGATTGCCCAAAATTTACTTTGAATAAAGTTAGTAATTAATCAATGGCAATTCTTCCTTAAACTAGGCTAATTAAAAACAGAGTCTCTAACTTGCAATTAAGCACAATTATAAATAAAAAAAAGAGCTAGAAATTCACTAAATACCTTGAAAATAGCATGGAAATTCAATAACAAATAGAGCTTAATCAGTATCTCCTCTTATCTTCCCTTTCCTTTGCTTTGTTGTAGTAGTCTCTTCCCCACTGTCCCAAGGTATTTACTTCTTTTCTTTTACTATTTACTAGATAATTTAGTCTTCCATTTTCTTAGTTTTGGATTTGGAATTAGGGGTGTTGGTTTACTATCAATGCTATTGTAATTGTTGGTTGAACTTTGTTTTGAAAACTTCATTGTTGTATTGAGACTGTTTTGGTTGTGAAATGCTCCTATCCCATAAGCACCACTAGTTTGAAACTCAATTTTTCAAAGATTTTGGGCTTTAGGTCTCAACTTATTATACTCAGGTTATGACCTAAGCTTCTGATTTTCTACAGAACTGCTCTCACTACTATATAGGTCCCGACTAGTACCCAAACAAGTCGTGACCTGTATTGACAGAAAGGGACCCTCTAAGTTTTCACAGCTAAACTCAGTTTTCTTCCAAAAATTTGATCATTCCATCCCTAATCAAGTAGCATTGGTCTATAGAATAAGATAGGCAGCCCCCATTAGTTAGTTCTAGCTTTTATTTCCTATCTCTTACTCTAGGATTTTCTTATGTTGCCTTAGTTACTCTGTTCATTCCTATTCGGGGGAAGATGGTGTGTACTAGGAACCTGCATGTTGAAAGTAACCCAGAGGAAGAAGCTCCGGTCCATTTATCAAGGGCTGAGGCAATGAAGAAGTTTGGCAATAGGGGGCAGTCCAAGAGTTCTACTTTCCCAAGACCCATCAGTTTGAATTTTATCATAAAGCAATGGATTTGGGACATGGGGAACTTATGAAGAAAAGGACCCAAGTGAACTTGACATTAGTTCGTGAGTTCTACACTCACTCTACCACCATAGGTGCACTTGGGATAAGATGTCGAAATCTAGACTTCACTATTAATGATGTAGACATTCGGTGTTTCTACGATTTACCTGCAGTCAAATGCCATTAGTTTCAGTGCCTCAAGATAAATCTAAACCTGTTGATTTGAAATAATGGGGGTTGAGAATGCACGGTGGACCAGGAGGGACGATAAGCAGTTCTTTGAGAGGAAGTACATGAATAAGGAGGTGAAACTATAGCTTAACTTTATGACTTACAACATCTAGCTGCTTGCTCACATTTCTGATGTCACCATTGAGGGTGCCTTGCTGTTGTATCTTCTCATGATTAGTCAACCGGTAGATGTGGCTGTGATTGCTCGGGATCAAATGCTGCATTGTGTCAATAGTGCTTGGTCCTTGCTCGTGTTTCCCCATCTCATCACTAACCTATGCAAAGTGAGGAAAATGGTTGAGAAGAAGATAAATTTAATACTCACCCCCATCACTACAAGGATGTTCACTGCTTCCAAGCCATCTTTTGAAGCTGTAGAATTGAGTAGGAGTAGAAAAAAGGGAAAGAGGTCAGCTGTGGAGGAACCAAAGGAGGAAACTGAGGAGGGTGATATTGACATCACTCTCAATTCGCTCAGCAAGCAGATCGCCATTCTGAGCAACCAGGTTATATCCTTGAGCCAGCAGATGATGACTCACGAGTTCAAAAGACAGAGGTCCATGGATCCTTTGATGCTGCAAATGGCCAAATTGATCCAAGTGGAATTTCCCCAGGCATTCAAAGAAGTGTCCTGGAAGCATTCCATTCCTTCCACCACCTTCTTTCCAAAGGGACCAGGCCAACCTTCAGAAGGAGGAGAAAGTGCAGGAGAAGGAGCAAAGGCAGCGGGAGAAGAAGAGGCTGGACTTGAAGATGGAGCAGGCGAAGAGGAGTGATTTCTATTTTTCATTGTTATCTTTGGTTGTATTTTGCTTTATTTTTGAACTTGGGCTTTATGGCTGAGCTTTGACTTCTGTAACTCTTAATGAAATGCAAATAATTAGTTGGCTTGTTTCTCCTTTACCCTTTTGCACTCTTTTCTGTTTATTCTTTCCCTTTGATTCTTAGTGTAGTGAGGACACTGCTATGTTTAAGTGTAGGGGGAGGAATTAATTCTTGTGGTTCATTTTGCTTATTCCTTTCAAGATCCAACTATTTCAAGTTCAAACTTTTGTGATAAATTGCTAAATGCTGCAAAACTTTTTAGTGTTGTGATGTATAGTGAGGAAGTTTTGCCATTTTAGCCTCTTAGGTCTTGAACTTTTCATGTGTTGGTAGCCTGCTAGGTTTAAGTCACAATTGGTTTTACCTTAGGCTGTGACCTAAATAGCCCTGATGCTCAACCTTGCTCTCGATACCATTTAGGTTGCAACCTGAACTATATAAGTCGCGACCTCAGGAATCCTTGCATGATTGTTTTTCTCTTTGCTTGAAGCCAGTTTTGACTACCAATTTTGAATACCTCTACACTCTTTTTAAGTAAATTTCATGACTTATTGATTTAACCTCATTGCATAACACTTGGAAAACTTGCCCTACCTTGAATCTATGGAATTCTGAAATTTGGTGTGAGCTTCTCGTGATCTAGCAAGTACTTTTGGGATTCATGCATGCTTTGTACAATTTTTATTGACCAATTCAACCATAACTCAAAGGCTTTGCCTCTATGATAAGTGTTATGAAGCCCTGTGAATAGTACATGTTCTTTAGAACTTAATGTATGAGCAGTAGAGATACAAACCCTTGTCGGAACAATAAATTTGGGCCTGAATTTACTATATTGAGCAATTATTCATGTAGTCAACATTCTCTAGAATTTTTTCTAATTCTTGGTCAAAGAATAACATGTTTTAATGAAATGAATAAGATAGAGATATTCATTTCTGCACCTTATATCCCAAACACAAGCCCTCACATCATTTATACCATTTGCTAACCCTTTGAGCCATTCACTAAGTGTTATGAAAGTGTATCCCTTTAGAACCTCAAGGTATCTTGATAGAATTAAAGACAAATTTATTCATGAAGAAAAGAAGAGTTTATATAGTAGAATTCCATGTGAAAAAAAAGAAAGAAAAAAAAATAAAAATTACAAGGAAAGTGATTCAAAAAAATTGAGAAAAATAAGGCATTCTAAATAATTCTTCATAAAGGCGTCATTTGACAATTAGATTTTACTCTTGAGTCTTTGATCAATAGCATGCATGCACATGACACTTATTTCTCTTTTTCATCTACTCCATATGGCCTATTTCCATCATTAAAAGCCATAAAGTCCTCTTGATTCATTGTATTAATGCATAACTAGTGGAGATTTTAGAACTATTACAAGCTTATGGTAGGGTGTTTTCTACATGAATTTTGGTGAAAAGAATCCCAATGAGGAGAGATAGTGAGTTAACACTTATACCCCATGAGCGAATCTCGAGTGTTAATACATTTAGAATCCATTATGCTTCGTAGCTAATTATTGGGCATTGTTCATGTTATTATTGTTGTTTCCCTAGGGCATGAGAATTGAATTGGTTCTTGAACTATTATAGGGCATGCTGAACTCCTCAATTATGCTTATATGTTTTTGGGAATGGTTCAAGTCTTTATCCAGGAGTACAAAGGTTTAAATGTGGGGGAGTGATAAATACCAATATTCACATGGTTTTCCTACCTAATTCTAGGCATTCTGTAACTCTTTTTATCCTATTTTGTGCACAGTTGAGTCTCTTTTGTCTACATCTATCCATGTAATGCAAATTTACTAACACAGGGGGAAAATGAGTGAATTATCCCTTTTAGCTGTACATGCCTTCGAATTTCAGAATTTGATTCTTTAACAAGGCTCTCAACTTTTGTCTCAGGTATGTGGAGGAGATATTCAAACCCAAGGATGAGTTTGAAGGAGCTACAGTTCATGGAAAGGAAGAAATTTGCAAGTAGAGTGCCACTGGGCCTTTTTAGTCGCTACCATAAATAATATGTTGCGACTTGTATGCAACTTCAGAGGCTGTGTTGACCTTCAAGGTCATGACCTTTTATACTTAAGTTGTGACCTGATTATGATTAAGTCCTGACCTCAAGCTTTTGGAGTCATGACCTCATTGTGTGAAAATGCAGTTATGCATTTTGGATTAGGTAAGTAACTTCCTTCATTCCAAAAGGGGGAGCCACCAAGAAACCAGGGCTCATTCTGTAGATTAGGGGAGTCATTGAAACCAGCCTTCTCTCTCTCTCTGAAGCAGCCACCAAGTTCTACCCATTCATCTTCCATTTTCCAACATTCCCCTTTATCTTCCACCATTCCCAACCATTCAAACCTTCTTCACCATGGCTTTCTTCACATTTCCATCTTCATCTTCACCTCTCTCATTGCAAAAAACCACTGTGATTGCAGTTGCATCCCTGAAGCTATAAGAGGCTAAAATCTTAGCCTCTTGGTGATGGAGAACAAGGCCTGAGCTCTGGGATTCATTGGGGAGTATTCCTAGTCTAATCTTACATTTGAATATTTGTAGAGATTTCTAGATTTTGAGGTTTCCACTACTATGTGAATTGTGTTTACAGATTTGTAATCCTTTGGTTGGACTATGTATTTGGATGCTATTTTATTTTAATTAGTATATATATTTTAGATTTGATTCATTGGTTCACCTAGTTATCAATGACTGTTGGTAGTTAGTTATCCATTGGGTTTCTGTGATTGTGATTGTAATCCATAGAGGACATGAGCATCATTCATCCTTTTACATTCTGAGTGGTATTTAACAATGTTTTAAGAAATGTTCATTAACTTGGATTCAAGTGAGCTGCATTAATTAAATCATTGGACCTAATTGATTGCTTAGGGTTTCTCAATTAGACTCAGAAGGATTAATCTCCCATTTTAAAGTTAGAGCAAGGAATCTGAGTTCCCATCACTGAGTCTATTCATCATATTCCCTTCAATCCAAAGCATACATTCAATTATCAAAAAGACCAAAAATATTTTACTACACACATTTTCTTTGTTTTGCATTACAGTGTTCATTTTCTAAATCAAAACCCCCCCTTTTTACCCAAGTCTAACATGTTTTCAATAACCAATTTAGACTGGGATAGCCAATAAACCTCTCCTCGACAAGAACGATTGGTTACCCACTATACTACATTATTGTGGTGCAATCAATTTGTATCGAACTGGAAGGCGACTAAACCGTGTCCGTTCACCATGCTACACCAACATCTACATCTTCCTTGAATCACATTACCATAGATATACATAAAAAAACTGTCAAATAGTCTTATTTATTCTAATTTAAGATGTAAGTTGGAAAATTATACAAACTCGCTACTCGCTGCTTCAATCTTTTTCCACTTACTTATTATATAAAACTAATGTATTATTAACTCCCTATTCCCTGTACCCCTCTGTGTTAATTTACACCATCTGACTCATTTGTTATATATATATAGATTTGACCGTTTTATCAAAAAAAAATCATCAATCATTTTTTACTCTCTCTTGTTTGTTGAATCTCAAACGTTATTATACTATTACGAAAGATTGGCATTAGTAGTTCCCCTACTATTTTCTATCCAGTTGAGTTTCCAAATGTTATATATTATTAGTTTTGATGATGTCAAATATAAAAGAGCAAAAATTTTGTATAATGTATATTGACTAACTTCTATATTTAATGTGAATTTCTTATGTAGTTTGGTCAATGAAAGGAGAGAAGTTGTTTGAGTTTAATTGTGGAGAATGATGAAGAAGTAGGAAGATCTTGCGAGATAAATTGGAAACATCAAGATTCAAGTTTTTATTTACAATTGGAGGATGATGTGTTTAAATAACTCAATTTGAAAGTTAAAATGTTTCAAAGAGATGTTATATCATTATACATTAAGTTACACTTCATCTAAGCTTCATTTGGACGTTCAAAACTGATTATGGAAGACAATACTCGAGTATTGCCTCAAATACCCGAGTACAATGTGCTTTTGAAGTTTCATGAAGTAATACTTGAAGCAATACTCGAGTACAAACTCAAGTATTGATATTGTTGAGCTAATACTTGAGTATTAAGGGTCAATACTCGAGTATTGACCTCCTTGTTCAGCTCTGCTTCACTTTCAGCTTGACATATGTTCAGTGTTCTGACTATATCTCTCAAACCACAAGTTTTATTGATGTAAAATCCATTTTACATGAAACTAGACTCAAAATGTGGTTCACAGACACCAAGAACAACCTCAAAGAATTTCATATGGAGATATGAATTTCTAAACATAGTGGTCAATTGGACGTTTCATCACTAACCTTTTCTCACTGTGGCTATAATAAATTTTGAAATACAGAATATTTTAGACTTATTATTGTTTCTTCTGAAAGTAGACTCAAATGGATTTCCAAGGATATCTTATTTGCAAAGTTTGGAGTTGAATTGAGAGAGTTATGGTTGTTACAAGTTGAGCTATGTGCTGAAAGCTGGAACCTACGCTGATGGAAGCTAAAATCATGAGCAATACTCAAGTACCAGCTTCAATACTCGAGTATCGGGCTCATAATTTGCCTTTTCACAATACTTTCAAGAAAAACTCAAGTATGTAGAAGAGAATTCATAACAATACACGAGTACAAGCTTCAATACTCGAGTATTGGCCTCAAAATGGTGTTTTTACACAATACTTTCAAGTACACTCGAGTATGGATAAGAGTATTCATCACAATACTCGAGTATGACAACTAATACTCGAGTATTGATCCTAAATGAGCATACTCTCAAGTGCACTCAAGTATGAATGAAAGTATAAGTGTCCAGAACCTTACAACACTCGAGTATGGCTGACAATACTTGACTATCAAAGTAATTTTGGAATACTTTCAGTAGCTCCTGAGTATGAATGGAAATATTGGCATTAAAAAGACTTACAAGCACTCGAGTATGATTTATAATACTCGAGTATCAATATTATTTTCACAATACTTCTACATGTACTCGAGTATAAGCAAAAGTATTAATCATTTACTCTTCAACACTTCTATTAATACTCAAGTATTGTTGAAAGTATTGACAAACACTCGAGTAATACTTTTCACACTCGAGTATTATTTCCAAAACTTCAGTTTTGATAAAATGAATTTCAAACAACACTCGAGCACTATTTTCATAGTTGAAGTATTATTCCCAAAACTTTAGTTATATTTAAATGGATTTGAAACAACACTCAAGTAACCATTTTACACTCGAGTATTGGACACAAAATATTAGTTCTGACAGAATATTTTCAAATGACACTCGAGTTTTTGTTTTTAACACTTGAGTACTTCTTCATAAATTTCAGTTTTACAGAGACAATTTTCAAACAACACTCGAGCATTTGTTTTTAACACTTGAGTACTTCTTCATAAATTTTAGTTTTTCAAAGACAATTTTCAAACAACACTCAAGCATTGTTAAACGCACTCGAGCATACACTTTATCTGACTTTTGTTTCAGAATGTCAGAGCATCAACTTTATTTGAAAAGTTTCATTAAACATACTCATCTGACATAATCCATACATGCTCTCATAAATGTTTGACCATCTCATTTAGAAACAGGGTATGGGTCTCTGAAGACTTGATCGGCGTTCAAACTCAACGGACTTATCTTCTTCAACAAACACTTGCTTCTTGTCAGAACTCCAATGGCTAGTTCAACAGACAACTTCACAATGGATGTTCATTATCTTTCAACAAACAAATATTGTCATAACAGATTATAAGTTTGAAAAATAGAACACAAGAGTCAAAGCCCAATGGAAAATATGATGCTCCTCTCCAATGGATATATTTTGGCAACATCTATAAATAAGAGGGAGCGACCAATGGAGAAAGATGATGAAGTATATGGAGTCACCAAGCACAACACGTAGAATGTGTATTCGAGGAAATCACACAACAACATTAGGACTTTGATATTATACTTCTCCATGAGCTTCAGTGATAATACAATCTGCTTCATAGAGTGAAGTATTTCCCAGATAAAATCATCCCAACCTTTCAGAGTAACTTAGGATAGACCTGAGTGAAATAGAGTGTAACCTTACATGTGGTAAGGGGGAGTGATTGTAAAGGTCCTCAAGTACCTACGTTAGAATCTTGAATCAGTTTCACAAATGTCAAGTTAAATTTGTGGGGTTTCTCAAGTACCAATAGTTACAAACTTGAGTGGGTTTCATAAATGCTTGGAAAAGTTTATAGGGTTCTCAAGTACCCACGGTTACAAACTTGAAATAGGTCGTGCATGTGTTATATTGAATATGTGGCTATAATAGTTTTCCAAGTACCTAGGTTAAACTTGGAAGTTATAGTGAATTGCAAATCTCAGAGGAGTTTGAGGATTGAATGTAGGTCAAAGAGGACTGAACTAGGATAATTTGTTGTGTGCTCATCTTACTTTTATCTCCACTAATTTCTAATGATTTTATTTTTACTATATCAGATATGATTCTCTATTTTTGTTTAACTTATGATTTGAATATTTTGATCAATCGAGATTTGAATAGAAATTTTTGACACACCCAATTCACCCCCTCTTGGGTGACAGTCATTCTAACACCGAAGTCCTACAACTATTGGTATACTGCTACCTAAAGAAGTGCTGCAACTTCTATTTTTCTCCAAAACAAAAGTATTTTTAGGATATTTATTAGTGTTGGTTATTTAAGTGCACTTTTTTTCCTCAAAGAATCAAATACGACAGCAAAATATCTACACAACTATATAACTAACGAGATATAAGTTATAGTGGATTTTTCTTAGAAAATTAATACAGTAAAATACTTTACTTAGAAGTATTTTTTTTTCTTTTTTTGCTGAGAAATATTTACTTATAATTGTTATTGGATTATGCATATATAAATTTATAAGTCAAACAAATTAATTTGAGAAAAAAAATTATAAATATATATATAAGAAAATGGGTTGGTCCATCCTTAGTGGATTAGGCCCAAATTTATCACCTTTAGGAGCAAGAGTGCAACATCCAAATATGGTGTAACTAAGTGTACTACTCCCCACAAAATTTAAAAGTGTATTGATGATTTGGTGGGAACATTTACATTATGTGAGTTGCGGGAGTGAAACAAAGAACCTATGGTGCATATACAAGAGTAATCGAGGAGTCCTTGAGGCTTCTCAATTACTCTCTCTCTCTCTACTCTCGTTCAATGAACTTGTTGTATCTCCAAGTTGAGTCCCTCGTTCACGACACTTTAGGTACATCAAAATCTTTAATATAAAAATTTTAAAATAATATATTTAGCGTTTTTAACATTGTAAAATAGTCAATTTATTTTTATGTTAAACACCCGATTTGGTATATTGGTTAAAATAAAACATTCTAACATCTCTTTATAGTTCACCTAAATTACACGAACATCTCTTTAATTTTGAAAACATACACGTTTGTTCAAACAGTTAACTCCATTAATAATATTTTTAAAAGATATTTTTATATTAAAATTTATATTATAATACATTGTATTTACTTTTTTTTTTGGTGAAAGTAAATTGTATTCGCTAATTTACCATTACGCATACTAAATTTTTAATTTTTACTAAAATTATTTTGATTTATTTAAGAGTACTTTTTCTTAATATTATAATAATATTTTTCCAGTTTAAATCTCAACCATTGAAACTTAATCTAATAATTCAAATATTAAGTGGAGAGGGAGGTTGATGGAGACATTTTTCTCCCCCTCTACCCACGTTTTCCTCTTATTAACATGGGATCAAAATTTCAATGGTCCAGACTTTTGAAAAAAATAAACATTTTTATAATTTTAGATAAAAATCGATAAATAAATTCGAATTGTTAAAATTTTACCTGAATAGTTCTCAAGTCACAATTGTAGACTATTGTTGTAAAGCAGATTTTTTTCCCTTCCTCTTGTTTTTTTTTTGTTTACCGTAGTTGTGATCTGTTCATATTAAATTTGTTTATGTGTTTTTTAAGTATAATTATAATATTTATTTATTTTTGTAAAAAGTTAAATCTAATCCATTCATATTTTCATCAAATGTTGATAAAAGGAAGGGAGCTAAGGGTATGGGGGTAGAGGAGGAGGAGAGAAGGGGAGAGAAGCCAAGTCCAATTTTTATGTGTCAATAACAAAGTGATGAGGAGAAGTGGAATTGCCAGCCTTTTGTTTATTGGTGCAGCTATCGCTAATGGAATTTAAAATTTCTAAGGCGTCCGCGTCATCTATAAACACATTATTGCATATTTTATTTATTTTAAAACCTCACGTCAGTGACAGTCTTTTTTTTTTAAATAATCAAACTATATTAAATGAAGAATAGTTTGGGAGCTCCTGCTTTTGACATTCTCTCTTCATTTATTTTAGTTCTAATTTATAATTGTTGGAATGATATGATTCCCACTAATAGTCTTGTTTTCTCTCCCTAGCCTAGGAGATACAATATTTATAGTTTATTTCCTATCTTACTTGGATCACAAAAATTGAAAAATGATTTATAGATGTTGCCTGTTATATTGTTTTTAACGAGATACTATTGATGATCTATCCATAAAGAATTTTCATATTTTATATTCAATGTTTAAATGAGTGTGGGGAGATAAAAAGTTATTTATAAAGAGGAAGGAAACCTTCCATTAAAATACCGTCAAAATATGAAAATCTCAGTTCAGTACCCCAAATATTGAAAATGCTAATTCAGTATAAAGGTGTCAAAATAGAATTGGCATATGTTGTCAAATAACTTATTTAACCTCGAACTTTTTAAATGATTTACAACTTTTGTTAACAAATTCAGTACAACGAATTAGTAATTTATCACAACAATGTTTTCAAATTTCAACTTTTAGGAGATCATTTACATTAACTATACATCGTCGACTCAGATTTAAACACTTGATACATAGACGAAAATACATCTCTTTTTTTATTAAGCATATTCTTTTTAATAAATTCAATAAACTCTTCCACCTTGTTTTTATATCCTTCACTAGTTCTCAAATCATTTATCAAACTAGGATCCATTCTATTACCACCAAGTCATTTTCAACAATAGTCTAGGAAAGTGGAGGAATGGTTTCTTTACTCACTATTGAAAGCTTTGACAACATGTCCCCTTAAAAGTAAGATTTCAAACAATTCCAACTATACTCCAATTCTGTTCAGTTTAAACAAAACTAATTAACTCAAACTATTCAAGAGAACTATTTCAACAATTTAATCCAGCTCATTCAAAGATAAACATACCAGAGTTTTCTACTTCTCAATCCAAACCCACTTTTAAAAACTTTGGCAGAGTTTCCCTTTAAGAATAAGACAACTAAAATTTCAACAACAATCCAATTCAACAATACACGAGAGTACCATGTCATTTCCAACCATCATCACCTAAACCATACTATTTACTTATCATAAATACACTACGGCCCCTTCAAGATTTTCTAACAGCAGTGCACTTAATATGGAAATTTTCATATTAAAAAACAATGCTTAAATTTTCATTTTAATGTCTCCAAGCATGAATGAACAACCTAAAATAGTTGTCCAACATTTAGAACCATTTAAAACAAACTTTAATCAGTTTCTTATAATGTTTCAGCTTCAAATGCAAGGCTTGAACCTTTATTTTAAACCTCTTGACTAGCATGTAATCTTAGTTTTAGCAAATCAAAAAATAATCTCAACATAGTGTGAAAAAAATAATAGTTGTGCTTCACCAGTGGCGCAGAGAGGAGTGAGGTGCTGAGAAGAGACACATAAGCTTCGTGGAGGAGAGACTCACAAGCTCAATCTTTGTGGAGGAGGTCGGGAAGACACAAGTTTCGTGGAGGGACAAGGAAGCCGAAGATGAGAGTATTATGAGCGATCTGTACGGGAGCGCTTGAGGGTAGCTGCTAAAATTCAATTTAACATCCGTTCGTTAAGAAACGGATGTAAGAAGCACGCACCCGTCTCACGTTTGTTTTGCTTAAAGGACGTGAGAAGCTTACACCTCTTACTTCCGCTAAGGAACATGGATGTGACAAGGGTGCTTCTCATGTTCGCTTTTGAAAACTGACGTGACAAGCAAGCTTCTGACGTCCATTTTCTTTAGTAAACGTTAGTTGGGGATGTGAATGATACCTTTTTTTAGTAATGAAGTAAGCTATTTAACTCGAAAAAAGTTATAGGGGTGTATAAATCAGTTGACAGTGTTCATAGATTCCATTTTGATACATGCATACCGAGTTGACATTTGTGATCTTTGTATTACTGAATTAGGTTTTTGTTATTTTGAAAGTATTTTATTTGAATTATCACGAAAGGAAAATACATGTGTTTTAGAAGGTAAAAAATATTTTGTATGATTTAAACTATTTTTTGTTATGCGTAAAAAAGGTGTACATATATATATATATATTTTTGTTTCTTTGTGAAGGGTTAGAACAAACTTGGAGACTCGATTTGTTGTTCACGGAACCCACACGAACTGTATCACACGCTCTGGACACAGTTATGCCACACAGCAATAACACAGAAGATGGAGAAAGTCTGAGAGGGAGAGAATGAAGGTTTTCTTTTCTTGCGTAAAAAAAAAATTCCCACTCCTTTACTGCCCATTCAACATATATATTGAAAAATGATGGCAGTTTTTATTTTAAAATTCAAAATGCACGTTCTTTCATTCCCGTAACTGTTCCCTCCTGAATACTTGTGATATTCTAAGTAATTTTGGGAATATCACTTTTAATTACCCCATTTCCTTGAAAATTATTTTTCCTTCCCAAATTAATGGGTTGGGCCTAATCCACCAAGGGTGAACTGGCCCATTTTTCCAACATCTCCCACTCACACTTGGTGGATTAGATATTGTAAACATTGACACTTTCTCTTTTTCTCTTCATACTAAGTGTACTGCCGTGACCGCATGGACATGACGTCACTTAGGCACTTGTACTAGAAATCCTCCTTTTAAGGACCAGTACAAAGTAACCTTATTTTGTGTAGCATAAAGTTATAATATTGCCTCTAATATCCTAGATTTACTAATATACACTTTTATATGGCAAGTCTAATCCCTCTCGAGTCAATATAAAACTCAGACTGCTCATCTCACATGCATAGTGTCTACACTTATATAATCGCCAAAATGAATTACATAAGGGACATGTCTTAGACACCAGCATAGGTGTGCATATTTCAGGTAATCTTCCTTTCGTCCATATATCACTTTGACATACATCAATCGCTTTCCTAACATAATACTTTAGGTCATATTTATAATGACCAAAAAGACATATGTTAAGGTAGCAGACATTGATGTATGCCTCCATGATCATGTCAAAGTCAAAGGATATTTAATAAGGGTTAATCCTTTTACGAGACTCACACAGCAATGAAGTAGAGATTTATTCACTTGCTTCTCGTTTACGGTACTTATAGCACATGTGGTATGAATCACATGCTACGGTGTTACTCTTATATTATAAGAGCGTACGTCGTTTTAATTTTCTTTGCTAACACCGTACAGATTTTAGTTTAGGTACTTCCAGTATCTAAACCCAAATTCGTCACCTCTACCTCCGACGTCAGTATTGGAGAATTTGTTATCTGGAAACAGGCTTCATGGAAGCGGGCATCCATGACTCGATCCAATATTTATTTATTTATATTATATGGATCTCATCTCGATATGCTACACTTTTATCGAGGCGACTTAACTTGTGTTTCATGCTAACTCTGTTAGCTTTTCAAACTTAAACACAAAAGTCTCATCTTTGCACACTATTTCTTAGTGTCAAAGGCGGTTGTTTGTGTGAGAGAACTAACCTCAACTGCCTGTACGACATACTAGACATTGCATACACACAAAATCATAATTAGTAATAAAGAAACATTTTCATTGATTACAAATATGAACATTTTACAATGTTTCTCGAATATTACATTTTACGCATCCCAATAGCTTTCACATGCTTATCAAATATTTCCTTAGCTATGGGTTTGGTCAAGGGATCAGCGACCATGCTTTTGGTCGAAATATGTTGCACAGTGACAACTTTCTTTGCTATATAATCCCTTACAAAATTGTACTTGATATCTATATGTTTAGT
>QFDD01000594.1:0-33545 GCA_006871305.1 Vachellia collinsii
TGCATATTTCCACAGAGATTGTACAAGCAGAGAAGAAATATTACTATTCCTTCTATTATTTTATTATTAATATTATTATAGCAACGTTGGGTGAACAAACAAAGGTTCAAACTAGATTTCATTCACATCTGTTTATTTCTTTGCCTTCTACTACTGTTGCTGCTATATTTTAGCTCTTACTCATTCTCCCCCAAACATTATCTACCTTATGAGACGATCACCCGGAATGTAGCGATGAGACGCTGCGAAGTTGGAATGCACTGAATGACGGGTTGGGTTGGAGCTGGTGAGACGTATGTGAGTGAAGGGGAGAGAAACACAAACGTACGTGTCTAGGCAGCAAATAAGTTTGTTTATAATGGCAAGAAAACATGAAAAACATTAAGGGCAAAAGGGTAATTGAACCTATGGAATTTATTACAATGAAGTCCCGCGGGACTTGACAATAAATACTTGATTTCGTGGGACTGTTTAATCATAAAATCCCTTACACGGGACTTAAGTGTCATTTTCCCAAATAAATATATACAATTATGTAATATATGATTTATGAAGATATAATATTTTAAAAAATAGAATTTAAAAATAATTTTTTTAAACAATAAATATAGGGAGATTAGTAGGTCAGCCAGCCAACCTGCAGGTTACACAGGGTAGGGTGTTCCAAACTTGCAGGTTGAATCCGTTTTACTCACTCTAATGAAAAGACGTTTTTGTTAACAATGGGATACGCCTTCAGTCCTTTTGGTCTAACATGAGAGGATACTGATTCACTGATGGCAAAGAAGGGATCAAATGTATAGCAATGTCTGGATTGATGAAGGGCTTAATAGGGCAGAAGGATGCACTTGCCAAAACTCTCGTTTAAAAAAATTAAGCACTGGCGCACAATTGTATGACGAAATGATGATAAAGTTTTCGCAACAATAAATAGAGGGAAAAATTTTATATTCACATAAAAAATTAATTTTTTTTTAACTTTATATGTAATTAATATTAAAAAATAATGGTTCACGTGGTAATAAAAAAGGTTAAAATAGTCCACCCATATCAGAAAATTTAATGACAACTTAAAAATAGGATAAAAAAAGTTTTTTTTTTTAATTTACAACTTAGAAATAAGATGAGAGCAATAATATATAATAATGATAATAAATTAATAATGCAATCTTCGGTTGAATTTGGATGAGGATCCATCCTCAACCTTCTCATAGTGGAAGACATGCTTGTATTCCAACCCTCAAATTATAATAATCCATTTGGGCTTTAAAGGAAAAACAAGCCTAACGTTTGGTTAACCACTCCGCATCGTAATTCTTTATGTCCAATAAGTTCTATTTAATCTATATTTGTCTCTTTTAAGTCCTCAGTGAATGAACTCTCGCCATTACTTAATTATGTTAATTTTAGTCTCCCTTGCTTGGAAATGAATGACGTTTCAAACCCACGTATTCAAAGATATATATAAAAATGGTTTTTGATTGACACAGCTTTGTTGGCTGATGCATATGATATGGATTTATTAATTAAAAACCAATTTTCCTTTTTACATTATTAAAGTTAGGTCTATTGTGAATCTTGGAATATATTAGGAATAGAATTGAACATAATTTGGACAAATTACCGATCAATCATTTGTATGAATGTGAATTAATTAACTGAATCATGAAAGCCAAATAGAAAACTTATCTTCATAGGAAAATCATTACCAATTTAATAACAATAACAAATAAACACAGGCATGAAGAGTCCTTCGATTAATTGCTTATGGTTATAGGAATAAAAAATGATTCAAATAAAGGGACGTCTATAATTAATTATTAATTAGTAAGAAATGCATGCCCACAACCACTGGCTCATGGAAAAAAATGTATTACTACTATGCTAGTGTAATAGTAAAAAATTAAAAGAAATAGCTCAATTCCAAAAGAATAGTTTACTAGAAAGAAGAAAATCTTGGCCTATCAACCACAATCTACTTGTGAAGCCACTTGACGTGGGACTCAACATAGCTACAACATGGTGTTTATCTGCTGACAAATTTTTGTTAATATTTCGATTTTAATATAAGAATTAAATAACTGATTTACAAAAATTAAGAAAATTAGTTAGGGTAGTTAGTTGTGATAAATGTATTGTTTTATCAAAATACTCTTTTTGATTATGTATATTGAGACTATTCTTAATAGAAATCCCATTTATACTCATAATTGATAGAGATACTTTGAAGAAAATATTATAAATTTGAGAGATAAAGTGAGTTAAAATATTATATTTAATATTAGAATAAACTCTTTTTAACTCTTATATCTATAACTCTTATAGATAGGATATATAGGAGAAGAGGTAGTGTTATGGAAAGAAGACGTATTAAAAAGTCAATATTAAAATGAGAGTCAATTAGTCAAATGTAGTTAAGCTTTTCCTTCAAGAACAAGCAGCGGGAAGAGGAAAGAAAGCGCAAGGAGGAGGAGGATAGCAAGAAGGTACTCCTGTTTCCAGAACTACTTCTGTATATGATTTTGATTACTGCATCTGCGAGATGCGCCTATAACACAATTCTTGGGAGATAATTGTTAGATAGTTGCTCCGACAGTATTCTTAGACTTATCTTACAACAGACATGGATTATCTGTTTTCTCTGTGATTTTACTCCATATTAACCTTTTTCCCTTTAAAAGGGTTTTTCCTTACGGGTCGAGATTAATAAAAAGGCTACCCCCCCCCCCCCAAGAAAAAAAGGGACATGCCACAATATTATGTGATTATGCCTCTGCATTTTAAGAGTGTATCAGCTAATTAAGACATCTTAACGTAAATAAAATTTATCTTGTTGTATTTCCAGGCAGCTGAAATGAAAAGTTCACAATCTAATAATGCTGCATCTGGTGATGAGGACGATTTGGACCCAACGGTAAAGTTCTGGTCTTGTCACTAAGGTATTTCCAAATGCACTATCATATGAAACCTTTCATTTGTTTTTCCTGGCAGCAATACCTTGAGAATCGGCTGAAGTATCTTGCAGCTGAGAAGGATAAAGGAAAAAACCCTTATCCACACAAATTTATTGTCTCTATGCCTATTAATGAGTACATTGATAAATATGGGGGAATGGGCAACGGGGAGCATCTTGAGGACATCTCTGTGTCTTTGGCTGGTAATGACATTTTTAATTTTCATTGTAATTTTCTTATGCGTCTTTTTTAGGCTTTATGTATTGATGTATTGGTTCTACTTGTTCTGCATTTCCAGGACGAATCATGCAGAAACGGTCTTCAGGTGCAAAGCTAGTCTTTTATGATCTTCATGTTGGTGGTTCCAAGGTTCAGGTTATGGCTGGTGCAAGGCATGTAAAGTTTTAACCTTCACTTAGGATCAAATATTTTGAGAAGTTAAAAAGTCACAAGAGAGTGAATTCTTGATAGCCATCCTTGATTTCTGAATACATATGTTGACATTGATGTGTGATTTTCAGTTGCTTGATATGTTCTTGAATCAGGTGAGCTAGCTTCTTTACTACCACTGCACATGTTAGTAGCTTCTTTAGGACATATCAACTGTATTAAGCCTCTTGTCAGTTTGAGTAGTAACGCTTCAATTTGGACAAGCATATTTTTATTTCTTAGTATTCTTTTGATGTCAATGCAATTATTCTTAGCATTTGTTTCTCTGGTATATTAGACATTAGAGAATACATCAATAAAGCAAGTTGGTGGTTGTATGGTGCTTTCTCAATAACGGTAACTTCTCTGTTTTTCTAAATTTAGATTTAGATAATAAATGGGCTATTTAATGACATTGGAGTTTTAGTTCCTCCAAATTTCTTCTTCTCTCTGCTGCTGCTGCATGATCTTTTTGTTGATGGAGTTTCATTTTTAATTCATTAGGTGGGCGATTTTCTTATTTGTAGGTTCTGTTTTTCTCTATCGTTCCCTCCTTCCCTCCCTCTCTTCAAAACAGGAATAAAACGGTCCATATTACTATGGTGCAGGAACTCTGACATCGATGAGGCTGAATTTTCCAAGTTCCATTCTAATGTGAAGCGTGGTGATATTGTTGGTGTAACTGGCTTTCCAGGTTTGGGTTACAAGTTTTTCAGTGACACCAACAAGTTTCTCGGAGCAAAGGAATATTCTGTGGATGGTTTCCTATTAGTTTTCTCTCTTCATTAACATGAGACGCTTTCATTTCATTCTTTAATTTTTTTTTTATCCCAGGGAAAAGTAAGAAGGGAGAACTGAGTATTTTCCCCAAGACTTTTATATTGCTGTCCCACTGCCTCCATATGATGCCAAGGCAAAAATCTGCAGCTGCTGCTGATAATTCAAATTCGAAGGTGAATGTAACTTCCATAGATATTTAATGTTTCTGGGGTTCATATACACTAACATCATTTTTCCTTTAATGCTACGCAGAAACATGTGTGGACACCTGGAAGTCTCAGGAATCCTGAAGCATACATTTTAAAGGATCAGGTGAATTCTTTTTGAAGCTCTTGCTTTGTTCTTTTATCTGCTTTAGGTGGCATACTTTGTGTGTGTACATGCTTTACAGTAATTTGAATACATTTTTTAGGAAACAAGATATCGGCTACGCTATTTGGATTTGATGCTGAATCATGAGGTTCGAGAAATATTCAAGACCAGGAGTAAAATTGTTTCTTACATTAGGAGGTTCCTCAATGACCTTGATTTCTTGGAGGTTTGTTTTCACTTTTCACTCTTAGGCCAACTCCCTTTTTCTTTGTTTTTCACCCTTTCATTTAACCTGCCATGCCTTCCTCTTCAAGGTTGAAACACCAATGATGAACATGATTGCCGGTGGAGCAGCAGCCCGTCCATTTGTAACCCATCACAATGACCTTAACATGAGATTGTTTATGCGAGTTGCACCCGAACTCTATCTTAAGGAGCTAGTTGTTGGAGGTTTAGATCGTGTTTATGAAATTGGAAAGCAGTTTAGAAATGAGGGAATAGATTTGACACACAACCCTGAGTTCACTACATGTGAGTTCTATATGGCCTATGCAGACTATAATGATTTAATGGAGATCACAGAGCAAATGTTGAGCGGTAAGATTTAGTTTATTTCTATCTTGGAACACTGTCTTCAAATTTTTACCTGGTTGATCTCCTGACATGGAAACCTTGAAATAGGTATGGTTAAGGAACTTACCAAGGGAAGCTATAAAGTCAAACACCATGCAAATGGGATAGATAAGGATCCAATTGAGATTGACTTTACCCCACCTTTCAGGTAAATCTTTTCTATATTGATGGTCACCGATTGTGGCAATAAATTGTATTTTGTACTAATTGCTTCATTTGGATGTTCTTATATTTACAGAAGGATTGACATGATAGAGGAGCTGGAGAAGATGGCAGGTCTAAGTATGCCCAAGGACTTATCCAGTGAGGAAGCTAATAAATATCTGAAGGATGCATGTTTAAAGTTTGACATCAAATGCCCACCGCCTGAAACAACAGCTCGTTTATTGGATAAAGTAATCTCCCTGTCATTGTTGCATGGATGTCTATTTCACGAATCCCTTTCTGGCAATTTTTCTTTTAAAGCACATATATCACTATTCAAGGTTATGTTGAATATTAAATGTGGTACATTTCCCAATATTTGCCACGTTATATTTTATACTTTCGTTAAGTGTCAGTTGCATTTTACATTTGCCTAAGTGATAGTTTCATGTCTAGATGTTCGATGAATCCACAATTATGTGACGCCTAATTCGTTCATGTATCTTAATTATGCTTCGTTTGTCATACTTTAGCTTGTGGGGCACTTCTTGGAGGAAACGTGCGTGAATCCTACATTCATCATGAACAGTCCAAAGATAATGAGTCCTTTGGCAAAGTGGCACAGATCAAAACCTGGCCTCACTGAGCGTTTTGAATTGCATGTTAATAAACATGAACTTGAGTCTGTGAGCTTTTTTTGTGAATAATTTTGAACTGGAACATGTTAGTGGCAATACGATTAATGCTTCCCATGACTCTTACTTTTCAGCTATGCGATGCATATACTGAATTGAATGATCCAGTAGTCCAACGCCAGCGGTTTGCTGAACAGCTCAAGGTACTGAGATATGATATACTAATTTGTTGTACAGAACTTTGTTCAGAATGTCTGCCATTTTTTCCTCAAATTATACTAAGAAAAGAAAATGAGGGTTGGCCTCATAAAAATCATAAGATTGTTGTCATGTGACCTAGAGATCATAGGTTTAAATCTTGGAGACGGTCACTCCTCTTACAAGGATGGATGAGGCTGCGTGCATTTATTTCTCCTCAGACCTCACCTGGTGGGAGTCTTATGTACTAATCCGCCCTTTTTCATATTGAAAGAATGTTGTGGGCTTTGAGTTTCAGGATCGGCAATCAGTTGATGATGAAGCAATGGCATTGGATGAAACATTCTGTACGGCTTTGGAGTACGGTTTGCCTCCAACTGGTGGTTGGGGTATGGGCATTGACCGGTTGACCATGTTGCTGAGTGATTCACAGAATATTAAGGTTCTTGTCCCTCTCCTCTCCCCACCTTTGACTTTTTCAATCATTCATTGCTTACAGTCTCTAATGTTTTTGGGTCCAGGAGGTTCTCCTCTTCCCATCTATGAAACCTCAAGATTGAACTTTTGTTGGGCTATAATACCTAGTCGACCCTTGATTGATGGAAATGGCCAAAGCACATTTTGATACAAGAGAAAGTAATCTGAATGTGTGTTGTCCAGAGAACTGCTTGCTTTTTTCAATCTACCGATGTATTTGTTGTGTGATACGACAGAGTCTGGACTGTTACTATTAAACAATACACTGCTTTAAGTTTTGAAGTTATATATTTGGTCAACGTGGTAGTTAATTTTTGTTTTCAATCTTATCAATTTTTGTTTTCAATCTCATCCTTCAGTTGCAACGAGCAGTCATGTTTTTAATTATTGAATATCGTGATCATTATTAATTTCAAGGAATGACATCAATGGAAAAGTGCACATTTTGTTTTTTCCAAGTTTAATTAAGGATATAAACTACCAATTCCTTAAGAATCACGAGGTCAGTTGATTTTGCCCCATAATTAGGCTAAGAGGGAGTATGGATCTATGGGTTGCATGAAATTGAGGAATGAATCCAGTCTGACTTATAAATAACATAGCTATGGGCCTATGCATATTATTATTGAAATTATTAGTAATTAACTTGTGTGTTTTATATTGTTTCTTGTGTCAATTTTTTTGGGTGATTATATTGGCAATCTTAAAAGTCAAAAGGATAGACTCGAAGAAACGAAAATGATTTTAATTTATTATTTATAACAGAAGATAAATCAAAATTTTTCAACTACTGATATTATAATTGTCCTTGTTGTTTCTACTAATTAATAGCAATCTTATTAATTAAGTGGCTTTGCCAAATGCTTATATGTTGTATGTTGTAAGGGTCAATTCCTCCATTACGATTTAAGAATGAAAAGGGCATGTCAATGAATTCATCATTTCCTTTGCTGAACCATCACGTTACCAATTCCTACTTTACATTCATTCATCTTATACCATATTTGAATTTGAAATATTATTATAAGATGAAAACAAAACATTTGTCACATCACACACACACAAAATGGTTAAATTCGGTGAACTTCAGCCACCGTGCAACCCTAATTTGATTAGAACTTAAATGGTTGGTTGAGTTTGAAGATGAAGAGATTGATGCTCATGTTTTTCTTAACAAGGGGAAAACCATTTTGTGGGTATCTATACTTTCCATCAATTTTTAATTTGGTACATGTAGACATTTTCTCTCTTTATTAAATGCTTTAATTTTACCTTTTAAGTCCATGTAGCTTAACTCTATTAGCATTATTATCCCCTTACAAGGATTAATAGTGCTAACTGTGCAAAGTTAAATGATTTATTAAAAAAAAGATAAACCAAATTAAAAATCAAGGGAAAGTATGTGTTGTTATAAAATGGTTTTTCCCATTTTTTTCTTAAAGAAAAAAGAAATTAGCTCAATTGAATTGAATGGACAATGAAGCATCATATAAGGACGTAGAGCAAAAAAGAGGTAGTGTAAATCTGATTGATAAAGACAATCAGAAACCAGAAAAGGTGGACATTGCTATGTGCTTTGCACTTTCCCTCGAAAAATCATATCAACTCATCAATTATTAATGCATCATTTTCATCACCCTCCTCATTCACTGTTGCTGGATTGGAGCAGATTCTATCCGAAATATTATCAATTGTCAAGTATTAAATATGAATAGATCTTTTAATAAAAGCTTGAACGTTAATTCATTAATTATAAAGGGCTGACTCGCTTTACTAACCACTAAACTCAAACCTGTTGATAACATGATTTTTCTCCTTGGTCATGACACACTCCAACATATCCATACAGGATTGAACCCATGACCTTATAGTTTAAAAAACCTTTATTTGATACAAGGGGTTTTGAGAGGAGGGGAGGGAGGAAAAAATTTTGTGAGTTTGATTTTAAAAACAATTAAAGAAGTGGGGTTTAAAGTTTTAATTAAGTTTTCTTACTCTTTTATCTTACATTTTCTCTATTAAAATTTTATAACCACACTTCTCCCTTTTTTTTATTAAATCTAACTCATAAAAACTTTCCTCTCATTCAAATCCTTCGTACCAAACGTCCCTAAATGCTCCGTGTCATTAGACTATAACAACGCCCTACCATGAATTAATTATTATTATTATTACCAACACATGCCTTGATATGATTAAGAATATTCGAAGTTGAAAGCTGAAAGCTGATGAGCAGAAGAGGAGAGTAGATGAGGGAGACAGAAAAGAGTGGGCACATTACAATGAATCACCTTCAAATTTCTTTAAAACCCTATCAAAATCATTCAACATTTGTAACTTCCCTTCACGTACAATCTTTGCAGTGTTTGAAAAATATTATTTTATATATATAATAATGACTATCTGTATAATAAATATTCTGATATGTAATAATGATATTAAGTTAATAATGCAATCTTTGGTTGATTTTGGATCACCACCTTTTTACGATAGTGGAAGACATGCCTGGATTCCATTCTACAACTGTTTCATCCATTTGTTTAGTCTCCTCCTTTGGACAACCTTTTCTCAGCAGACTTTATTTCACTCTTCTTTAAATTTATATAATTCTTTATGTTTGTCCATTTTGAAGTGTATGAGGAGGACCCACGAATTTGTACCAACTGAATGTGCCTTTTCCTAAGCCCAAAGGGAAATAGTGCATGCCATTTTATTTAATATTTTAGTGTAATTAAAAAAATTAAAAGAATAAAAATGCCTGACATTTCGTTTACCAGTTCACAGTATGATTCTATATGTCTAATACTAAGTTCTATTTAATATAATCATGAATGAACAATCATAATTACTCAATTATGTTCGTTGACTATTGCCCCCAAAAGAATTATTCCAGTTGACTAAACAACATATTATTTAATATTTTTTTCCTTTCTTCTTTATTTGATAATTTCCTAGTAAAAGCCCAATTCCATTTTCGACATAAATACGGTTAACCACAGAAATTCATTTAATTGGATCCACTTGAATTTAACTCCATATGATTAACTTAAGTGGCTATATAACCTGTAAGCACATGGGTTTTAAAAAACAAAACAAAAAAGTTTTATGCATGAGAATCCATTAGGCCTGCCTCAATATGATTATAACTAATCAAATCTTAGTTCTGCTACATTGTTAGGATTAAGTCTTAGTCTTAGATGCCAAGTGGTTCATTAGGCCATCCTTTTTAATAAAATTTTAAAAAATATATTTAAACAAACTTGATGTCATTTATTGATCCAAGACAATTATATAGGGAATAGTTATAAGCTTAGCATTTTTGTTTCAAGTCCAATTTTGTCTTATACGATATTTTTGTTTCAACTTTAATTTTTCACTAATATTTAATTCACATATATGAAATAGAGTATAAGCAAAAACATATGGTTTAATGAAGAAATGAATGCTTATAATTCATCCAATAATTGAAATTCTTCCCTCTATATATTTTGCTAGGAAATGAATGACGATTCAAACCCAAATAATCAAATATGTATGTATGTATATTTAAATGGTTTTGATTGGCATGGCTTTGTTGGCTAATGCATATTATGTATGGATTAATTAATTAGAACCCAATTTCCCTTTCACATTATTAAACTTAGGTCTATAGTGAATTTGGAATATTTTAGGGAATAGATTTGACAAGTGGGAAAACGATAATGTTGCGAGCAAATGGAACGTTGAAAGGGAAAATGGACAAATTAATAAATAATATACAAAGTTGTTGATAGAAGAATATCATCACATAATTGACCATAATTTGCATAAATTACCAATCAATCATACGTATGAATATGTGAATTAATTAACTAAATTATAGAGACGTATGCTACTAGTCCTGCTGCCCCAAAAAACTTGGCTTCACAGAAATTTCATTACCAATATCAAATAGACACGGGCATGAAGAGCTAGCCCTCCAATTAATTGCTTATGGGAATAAAAAAGTGACTTAAGTAAAGTGACATTCCTACTTAAATTAATATAAGACATAAGTCGGATAAGATGTACTTGAACTAAGGATTTAGTTATTTGTAAAAATATATATATTGGGTTCTCTAAATATCAACTTTAATAATTTGCATTGAAATCACCTTTGTTGAAAACTCCCTTAATATGTGTAGACAATATGTAAAGTTTGAGGAAAATTTATAAATTTAAAAGATAAATTGAAATAAAATATTATATTAGGAACTAAAGTAAAGGGGAGCAGAGCTATGCAAAAATCCAGTGATATGATCCGATCCACTTTAATTCAATTCAAATAAACACCAAATCGAACTCATTAGCCTGACTCAATCAATTCAGGATCGGGCGCTCAAACCAATAGGTGTGAGCCAATATGGCCCGAGATATGTACTAGACCAAAATGGTAGAATAGACCAGATCTTGGGTTGTCTTGTACAACCCAAGATCTATATCAAACCAAACTTTAAATTGGATATCAACTCGATCTAGTACTATCACAACCTTAGGGCCCATTTGAATCAAAAAATCGATGGAAATTGAAAGGAATGGAAAAGAAGAAAAAGGAAAATTTTTCGATATGATATGTTTGGTATGTAGTAGAATGGGAAATGATTTGAAAGAAAATTTTTGTTTGGATTAAAATGGTGGTAAAGTAGGTAGAAAAATTGTATCAAACGACCATATTGCCCTGTATAATTTTATATCTTTGACTATGACCACACGATGGATAACTTGTAGTTACTTGAGTTTTTATTCCTCAGTTGCGACTAGGAATGTTCTTTTATAAATCATGACTTAGAGTGTTACAAGTCATAACTTGAAATTTTCATATCACAACTTGAAGAATCATACCTTCAACTATGTCAATGGTAGAGTCGGAACAAAATAATGGAGCTGGACGAGTTTTTATTTGTATTTCAAAGGTAAATGTATCTTGTAAATTTTATATTAAGCAATGGAAATTAGCTTCCCACCATATTATGAATAAAAATGGCTTCTCACAAGAAGCTATTTCCATATCTAAGTGACAACCAAATAGATAAAAATTGTAGAAAATGAGGATTTTCCTTTTCTATTTGGTGATTTTCTTCTACGCAAACGAGCTGTCAGAGAGAAGTATAAGGGAAATTGACAATGTGATCCTTACAACCCTAGAGAGGAGTACAAGGGAAAATGACCATATGATCCTTACTATATAAGAAAGAAATTGACAAATTACCAATAACCGAATCACCGGAGTGAAATGACAAAAATATCCTCATGGATGGAATGACATGTGAATCAAACTTGGCGGAAGCCAAGCAATAAACTCATCGGATGGATGCAAAATGAAATAGAATCCCACAACAGCTGACTCCACATGCATGCCTGCCTAGTGCTATTGGGGTGGGTGTGTGTGTAGGGGGTAATATAATATAATATAATATACACACACAAACACACAACAAGTGATAATGTATGAGATGGGAAACACTTATCACGGAAGTGTTAAAGTGAGAGAGTTCATGCATTTGTCTGTGTATGTGTGTGTATATATATAAGCATTAGGGAGACATAAACATTGAGAAGGGACCACGGAATAGGAAGAGGCCATGTGTCGTGTCGTGTGCTGCAACACACACCCGCCAGCTTCTTTAGGCGGCAATAAGAGGGCGATAAGTTAATTGAAAATTATATTTGATTTTAAATATAATATTTATATATTTTATTTTTTATATTTAGTTAATTTTTTCGAACTACTCATATCAATACTCTTTTGACTATAATTAGATGTCACAATAATTTAAATATATATTATACATAGAAAAATTGTACTTCCTACCTACTTTAAACAGTTGAACAAGTAACAATTGATTGATATCAATTATTTTTACACTAATATGTATAACTTATTGGAAAAAAAAAGTAAGAGATGAGTTTGTTACCTTCTATCCTTATTATAAAAGGTAATTGAAAATTATATTTGATCTTAAATATAAGATCTATATACTTTATTTTGTATATTTAGCCATTTTTTTCAAACTACCCATATCAGTATTCCCTTGAGTGAGTTTGTTTGGGAAGTAACAAAACATTGGTTTGAAAAGTGATTTCACACAATCTGAGGTAAGTATGTGAGAGAGTTTTGTCTCGACTTGTGTGAAATTGATTTTCAGAATTGATTAACAAACATGCTCATAATTAGATACCACAATAATTCAAATATATATTATACATAGAAAAATTTCACTTCCTCCCCACTTCTAAGAGTTGAACCAGTAACAATTTATATCAATTCACATTTTTATTTTTATAAATTATTTTTACACAAATATGTACAACTTATTGAAAAAAAGTAAGGGATGAGCCTGCTTCAAAAAAGAAAGAAGTAAGTGTAATAAAATCGTAAACTTCTTTACATTTTTAATATTTTTAAAGTCACTCATATTTGAATAAAATTATGCAAAATCATTGTTTTATGATCAGGCCACTGCTTTTTTTTTTTTTTAATTTTATATAAGGATATTTTTGAAACATAAAGTGAACTAACTGTTTAACTGATTTTTTTAATCTTTCCAAGAAAAAAATCAACTTATTTTATAATAAAGCCAGGGTAGTATTAGATTAAAAATAATAACTTCGTTTAAGTCTGCACGATGATGAAAGAGGAAAAGTGGAGGCGTTATTCGTAATTATGAAGACGTATGGACTACTGGCTTTTGCTTGACTCACCAAATTCCCGTAACTACTGCAGAAAATTTAACATACTATATGTTTTGAACCATGGTAGCTAAAAATCCGGTAGTAGTCTAGTTCAATCTAAAATAGTCTGCACCAATGCAAATAGACCTTATAATGAAATTGAACTGGATTAAAGTAAATTGATTATTCGGGTTGGATTAAATTTCAAACCAAATGATAAGATCACCTAGATTGATCCGTTTTGGTCTATATGAATTTTTAAAAGATATTTTATAAATTGAATGTTGTTTTTTTGTTGTTAAAAATTCCTACGAATGCATTATTAAGTGTTAATGTTTTGATATGAGTTTTATACCAGTGTAAATATTTTTTAGTATCTCAATCAGGCTTATGATATTGAAACTATATGTTATACAAATGGAAAATAAAATATAAATAAAGAAAATTGAGATCATGTACAGCTCAAGCAGTCTAATGGATCAAAGATGGTCTAATCGATCTTGGGTTGGAACTGAATCTGACTAAATAATATACTGTCTTATTCAATCCGAAGTTCTCTCTATAATGAATTTCAAGTTGCTGATTAATTAGGTTCAATATGATCCATACACTCCTAGTTTGTATCTTTGTTGGTCTGAGGATTAGAAGAATTGTTCTATTTCTATTTGTACAAAGGCTATTAATTTGATTATCAGGATTGTGAGAATCACATGTTCAGAGATATTGTTGATAGAATTAGTTTAGCTTTGTGTAGAGATTAGATGATATTAGCCTTGCGTGAAGTTCTCATGCATGATAGAAGAACACGTTTGTATTCTTAATCACTCTCCACCAATTAAAAAAAAAAAAACAGAGGCAGATGTTAATGAAAAAAACTAGTCGATGTGGTGTGATTAAAAGGTCCTCTCATTCTTGATGAAATAAATTATTTATTAAATAAGTTAACAATTTTTTTCACTGTATTCTTATTTAATGTATTTGTTCTTTTTTTTTAAAAAAAATTAACCGAATAATAAATTAGGAGTAAATCGTGGATTCATATAAGTTGAGTTGGAACAAATTTGTGGACGAGCATTCTCCTATAAAAGTACAAATTAGTAGCCTAGCTAGGCACCACAAATTCTCGGGTTTGACGTCTGTTTTGGTTAGTTTAATTTTTAAGATTAATCTCATAACCAGTTGACATAATTGCGCCTCATTTAATATTTACCAAATTAAATTGATTTATTATAACAAACATAATTTCAACTATGACGCAAGCTCATCATATTTAAACTTTTTTTTTTTATCAATAGAAGACTAGAAAACTGCTTCATGCGTGTATTAGAAAACTGTTTGGTCATTTGTGCAAGAAACAAGCTGCTTCAAAAACTAAATATATGACGAATGCCATATATTTACCATAATCTATACTAATATAATAATAACAAAAGGTCTTAATCAACTGATTGAAAAAAAAAAATACAAGCATGCGTCTTTTTACATCATAGGCATCATACTGGACAGACAAGTCAAGGCAAAATATAATATTATATTCCATTATTGTCTGATGAGTTGAAATTCATCGCATCAAATTCGCATAGAAATATCTCTTCCCTCCACTTAATATTTTCATCATTAGATCATGTTTCAATAGTTTAGATATAATATTATGTCTTGGCAAAAAAGATATAATATTATGTAAAAATAATATTATAATAATAGACTACAATAGTAAACTATTCGTATCAAATTTAAACCCAATACATTTATTTATCTATTTTTTATTATTTAATGTTTAATATTATGACAGTATTTTTAGAGATTAAATCTCAACCATTGAAACAAGATCAAATGACAGAAACATTAAGTGGAGAGGGAGGTTAGAGGAGATATTTTTATCGCGCATTTTACCAGGCTTTTTTGGCTTTCCATGATTAAACAGACCATAGTTAATTTCCAATAAAATTAAATTAAGTATACTACATAGTTAGAACTTGCAATTATATATTATTAATCATATACTCGAAAATTGTAAAACGTAACGTACAAAAATTGAACCATTATTTTTTTTTTTGTGTGTGGCTTGTGCATTAATCAAATAATAGAGTCTACCAATGCAACAGAACTTTGAGATTATTTAATTGCTCTATTAAATTGGACTAAGTTTCATAATTAGTTGCTCCAGAAGCAACTGATCACAGTCAAACAGACACAAACCAAAGTCCCAGGCGTTGATTACTTATAAATATTATTACAATTTGCTTTATTTTTTATTTTTTTGGGCAACCATCTATATGTTATTTAAAATCATATTGATTGAGTTTCATAGTAATCTAAACTTTAAGGTGATTCATCAAATAAGAAATAACTCTCATAAAGACAGTTTTTGCCTTGTTAATAAATTTTTATATTATACACCAATAAGTAAATAAAATACCATTGCCTCAGTCCATCTTTATTATTTTCAGAGGAATATTTTTCTGCCCAAAAAATTTGGATGAGTTTCAATTTTATTTGTCACCAATTTTCATTATTAAAAAATAAAAATTAATATAAGAATATTTTGGTCAAATTTAGTAGAATTTTTCTTTCATATAGTTTACTGCCTTTTAAGTTGTTTAACAGTATTTTAAATTACTATTATTTTAAAGTAATAGACTAGCATTCAGTAAAAAAAAACTAATTTTTAACTGTCTTAATGAATTGCTTGAGAAAAATAATTGATTTTCTTTTTTCTTTTTAAAATATTTAGTGGGGTGCGTGGGTGGTGGAAGCACATGCAAGGCCACATGTTTGTGTTTGATGGGCCAGCTAATTTAGTTAAGCAATTAATTTGAAGGTATTAAATTTTAGATGACAATATAACAAAATTGTTACACAATTATTATTCAAGACAAAATTAGAAATGACTCTGACTTCTAAAATGAAGGTACTTTTCAGTTACATATTATTTTTTATTAGCAATTTGTTTTGGTTGTCCATTCCTTGGTGTTTGTATGATGAGTTCTTCATTTTTTTAAAAAAACATGTTGGTCAAATTTACTTTTTATCTACTGTTATTTATATTGTCTCATACCAAATTTGATGGAGAAAGTTGAAAAGGAAAAAAAGAGATAATGATATAAATTGTGCATTTTTAATGTAGCATAGACGCAACGTTGAAAAGAACACAATGTCGTTCTAAGTGAATTATTCAACAAATTATTTGTTGTTTATGCTATTAGACTGAAATGCAATATCATACACATATATATAGCTAGTTATATAAAAGTTTTTTGTTTGACTTTTTTTTTTCCAAAAACCCAACATAAATTTATAATACAGCAATGTAAAGGGATCGTGATTAAAGATTCATTATTTTTATTCAAGAGAACAATGATGAGGATAATGATGTCAAATATAATTACTTTTTAAAGCAATTTTATTTATTTTATAAATTATAAATTGAACATTCCCCATTTTTTGATCCCAATGCTTGCTACGTGTGTTGATTCAAACTTAATTTGGATGAAGGACATTATTCAGGGGAGATTTTTTTTTTGGGGTAAAAATTAGGTAAAAAGTTTAACTAGACGGAACATCTTTTTAAGGAACTACTTGGTACGAGGAATTTGGAAAGAAAAAAAAAATTATGAGTTGAATTTAAAAAATTAAAAGAAGTGAAATTTTAACCTATCTTTTACCAAATGTCTACAAAATATCCACTCCCCACAAATTTTCAGCCAAAATTTGGTAAAGAGTTTAAGGTGTTATCAGTGGAGAATTTTTTTGGGGTAAAAATTAGGTAAAGAGTTTAACTAGACGGAACATCTTTTTAAGGAACTACTTGGTACGAGGAATTTGGAAAGGAAAAAAAAATTTGTGAGTTGAATTTAAAAAATTAAAAGAAATGAAATTTTAACCTATCTTTTACCAAATGTCTACAAAATATCCACTCTCCACAAATTTTCAGCCAAAATTTGGTAAAGAGTTTAAGGTGTTATTCGGTGGAGAATTATTTTGGGTTAAAATTAGGTAAAGATTTTAATTAGACGGAACATCTTTTTAAGGGGCTGTTTGGTGTCAGGAATTTGGAAAGGAAAAGAAATTTTTGTGAGTTGAATTTAAAAAATTAAAAGAAGTGAAATTTTAACCTATCTTTTACCAAATGCCTACAAAATCTCCAGTCTCCACAAATTTTCAGGCAAAATTAGATAAAGAGTTTAATTTATTATTCGGTGGAGATTTTTTCAGGGTCAAAAATAGGTAAAGAGTTTAACTAGACGGAACATCTTTTTACGAGGCTGTTTGATACGAGGAATTTAGGAAAAGAAATTTTTGTGAGTTGAATTTAAAAAATTTGAAGAAGTGGAGTTATAAAATTTTAAAGAAGATAGAGTATATGATAAAAAAAGTAAGAAAAATCAATTAAAAATTTTGAATTCACTTATCTTTTTTTTTAAAAAAAAAAACCTAACTCAAAATTTTTTTCCCCTCCACTCATTTTCCTTTCTCTCCTATGATACCAAACAAACCCTAAAAGATAACGCGCATGTGTCTTATAAGATAAGCTCAATAATATAGGAAAAGAGGATGTTAATGTTGAATCACTACTGCAGAAGGAAGCTACTTCGTCCCCTTCTTATGTTTGCTATCCATAACGGATGTGAGAGGACCCATTAACGTTGTAATTGTTTTGATGAATATTGAAATTAATTTCTCTACACATTTGTATTTAGTTGATGATATGGCAATCATATTAAGTGTTTTTTTTAATGATGAGTTTGGTCAACAATGTTGCCATGTTGCTTGTGGTAAAGCTAGATGATGACGGTGAAGGCAAGCAAGTACGCACCATTTAAAATGCTTCAGTTTATTATTTATTCATTATACTCTTTTCTACCTAAATGTAGGATTAGTTTACAAACAAAATATTAAGAATTGGGGGTAGTATTATTTTGGATAATTATTTATTCATTATATTTTCCAAATATTTTTTTGTACGCTCTTTTCAATTTCTCTCTAAAGCTGAAATTTTAACTTATTTTTTTACCAAATGCCTACAAAATCTCCTGTCTCCACAAATTTTTAGCTAAACTTTTATTGAAACTACAAATTCTTTTTTAAAAAAGTAAAATACAAATAGTATTCCAGTCTTCAATTATTTTATCAAAATGATGAAATAAAAAAATATAAACACCTACATATGTTATATATGTGTATACCTAATTCTAATCCTTAATATCAACTTTCGGTTGATTTTTTTAGAAAATAAAGAAATTTAAACAAACTAATATATTTATCATTTTTTTAAATTAATTTATTCTTGTACTTATAAATTAATATATAACCTAATAGTATATATAAGTATTTTAATATATATATATAATTTAAATTAGTGTATTTAACAAATCAAATGAAGCATTTTAAACGGCATGCGTACTTGCCTTCCTCATCCATCAGCAAGCTTTATAACAAGTAACATGTGCCAACATTATTGATCAAACTCATCATTAGGGGGAAAAAAACAAGACTTGATATGATTGCCACGTCATCAACTGAATGCAAATGCGTAAAGAAATTAAGTCCAATAATAGTCAAAACAATTATTATTAATTTTCAATATTATTATTAGATGAATAATTTCTCTCTTGAATTAAAAATAATGATTTTTAAATCACTATCTCACTATTTGGCAACTTACATGCTGCTTAATCATTCATATTTTTCTGTAAAAAAAAATAGTAATGTATTTGTTATTCCATCGTTTTATTTTTAAAATATTTTCTATTTTTGTATTTTGTGGCAACTTTCATGTCGCTTGATCAGGGTTCACATCAGACATAATTAATATAATATAAATTTAGGGACAATGCCTATAATTGAGGAAATTGTAAGGACCTAATATAATGAAAACAGATTACACAGAGTTTTGATTTAAACTTGGTGAAATTATTGGACATGGATAAAGAAAACTTGGGATAAGGTTAATGATGTAATTAGTGTTAATGATAATGCTTCGTCTTTGAGGAGGAAATGGGAACGGCATGGTGAGTTTACAGTTAAATCAGCCTATGCAACCATCTCGGGTAGAATTTCGGACGAAGAGAATAGGTGGGATAGGTTATGGAATATTAAAGCTCCACAAAGATGTGAGTCTCTCTTACGGTTACTATCCTGAAAATGCCTCCTCATTGATGTGAATAGGTGTAGGCAAGGTTTGTCTGCTAATGCTAGTTGCTCTCTTTGTGATGCTGATATGGAGGATATAGTTCATGTATTTTGAGTCTGTGCTTACTCTAGATCCCTTTGGCGCAAAGTTGTTGACCATCACGTTGGATGAAATTTTGCAACGTGCAATTTGAAGAATGGTTTTGGTGGAATGTTAGTGGACAAAGGAAGCCTGGCAATGAAGAGTGGGATCCTTTGTTCACAATCATTTGTTGGTGGATTTGGAGGTGAAGAAGTCTGTTTGTTTTCAAGAATAAATCCATTGTAAAGGATTTTATTATTGCTAGTGCTCCGGCCATGATGAATAATATTCTCAAAGCTAGAGAAAGATTTGTAGGCACTGATGTTGAAGGTGCAAAGTTTGTCCAAAGTGGAAAGAAATGGTGCCCTCGAGATAATGATCGGGTGAAGCTTAATGTAGATGGATCTTATTCAAAGTTTGCCGATGTAAGGGCATGTAGAGGTCTTCTCGGCAATAAGAGAAGGGAATTTCTTTGGGGCCTTTTCTCTCAAGTTGAAGAAGGTGATGAATTATCTGCAGAACTTCAAACTTGTTTCTTGGGATTGAAGATTACATGGTCTCTAGGCTTTCGGAAAATATGGTTGGAAACAGATTCTACAGATTGCATTGACCTGTTACTCAATGTTCCTAGACATAAATACCAAGACATTTCTGTTGTTAATGTCACGGTTAGGCTTGTATAAAGTATATCAACCATCTGACGAGTTGATTGCTACTATGCATGAGACATGATGTAATGGGCACTGACCCTTTAGGCATATTAGTTGAGGTGTCCTTTTCTTATATAAAAAAAACTTAGGTGAAATTATAGTAAATGAGCAATTAATTTTCCCTATATAGAAGAGTAATTTGCATTGTACTTTTGTTTTATGTTGTCGTAATATTGAGATGCATAAATCACTCGATGGTAAATTGCTCTCTTAATAATCAAGAGATCCACGATGCAATATTCCTACCAACTTCCTTTTGCCATCATTTTAACTTGTCACTATCTAGCATGGAGTAGGGAAGGGATTTTTTAATGGGACTTTAAAATAATTTAATTATTTAAGGGATTTTAGAATATAATTAAGGTGTGATGTGGGACTTTTGAACCCCCTTTTTTTTGGCATAAAAAAATGGTCCTACCTTGTCCATAGTTTCGTGACAAATCCCAATATTTGGTATTGAACTTAGACTTCAACATGGATCCAATTGTGAAGGATTAAATTAAACTGCAGACTATTGGCAAAAAAAATAAAATAAAAACTGGAGACAAAGGAGAGGCATTCAATGGGCATTATCAAGTCCGTACATATTGCGAAGCACTTTTGTGAGATATTGCACCACGAATCCTATAATATTCTAAGCCATACAGTAATAGCCATTATAATACAGTAATAATTCAAACGTCTCTTCTTGAACTGATGACTTTGGATGAACTAAAAAATGGCTTTTCACTGCCGCTAAACGCTAAAAATATGTACGGTGCATATTGAAACGATGATGATAATATATATATTGAGCATAATGCGTTTCAATAATGGTAAAGGAAAAAAGTCTTGTTGTTTAAATAATAGTGCTAGATAATAAGAAATTAAAATGAGGACATTAAGAATGGGATGTGAGTTGGCGAGGACGTAGAACCTTTGACATTTGCCAATTTAAAGTTTTTTTTTTCCAGCAACAACTGGGGAAGGGACTGATAAAAATAGAATTGGAAGTGAAATTGTACTTCTCAAAAGTCACACGGTCGGTCAATAATTATTTATTCAGAAAAGAGGGGAAAGGTTATGCGTGGAGTATTAGAAATGTAGAATTCACATCTATTCTTATATTTCATTCTGATCATATTAGATAAAATCAAATTAAAAATTTAAGGTTTAAACCTTCATTAAAAGATGTGCATGCATTTTATACCGAATAGTACATCGAATAAGATTGTTTTCAATAAAAAAAAAGTATATGTGTAAAAACCACTTTATACTTATTTGTTTGGTTCAAAAAATGGAGAGGAGGAGGGTGTAAATGTTTTGTCTTCTTATGGCACCTCCCCCCTCCTTTCTCACCCCCCAAAATTAGGGTTTTTTGGATGGGTGAGAAATTTTTCTCCATCCTCTTCCAAAATTACCCACAACAATTTTATATTATTTCATCCATGCCTTTAATGTCTTAAAACCTTTTTTTTCCTTTTTTTTCTCCGGCCTTTTTTCTGTTTCCTTTTTTATTCAACTGTTTTTCCCATATATTATTGCTCACCTTGATCATGAAAATTCACTCTCATTGAAAAAAGTGTTTAATACAATAACATTATTAAAGATGAAATAACTTGTTAAAATGAATATTATTATCTTTTAAAAATTATATAAAATTATTTTATCATACATAAATGAAGCAATGCTATTTTGTAATTTAAACAATCTAGAAAATGTTTGTTTTAATATAAATATAATGAACAAAAGCAAAAAAGAAAAGCACAAATAAGATGATAAGGATATAATTGTCAACTTAAAATTTACTCCCTTCACCTCCCCTTCTGAAACAAACAATAATTATTAAAATATCTCCCCTCCAATCACTTCATAACCTTCCTTCACCTACTTTTAATTAACCACACATCCCCTCCTATACTTTGAACCAAATAAGGCCTTAGATTACAAGGCGGGGAACCCACTAGTAAAAGTCAAATCCTACGTGTATAAAATATGAAGGAAACGAGCAAGGGACGGGGGAGGGAATAGAATTATGTTATGTGTGTGTGAATGAATGAATGATTGAATCATGTGAGAGTGAGACGTTCCGTTTGGGGTTAAACATCTTCAGCCAGGTGGCCTCTATTATTATGTCCCTCTTCACATTTCTGACCCCACAAATTGTGGGTCATGTAGCTTGTCCTCCTCTGCCTCTTTTTCAGCCCTAATTTATTAAGTATTTATTTAATTTGGGTAAAAAAACTTGGGTCACCAGGGTCACAGGTTTTTGAACCCCAAGGCATGCACCACCCCAAGATAATCTTATTTTAATTGCACAAATAATAAGGTTGGTACTCTTTAAATATGCATTTTGACCTTTAATCACCACTACTATATCTAATATTGCTGTTAATATTTTATATAAGAGTCAATTGATTTTGATATAGAGATTAAAAAAATTAAATACATTAGTTAAAACTATTTATTTATATATGTTATTGAATTATATATCAATTTATAAATCACACAGATTAGTTTACTATTATATTAAGGATCAAATGTAGTAGTATGATATTATTTTTTTCTCACACCTCAAACAATTATAATTATAGAGTAAGCTTGTAGGCGTATTATTCAGGGTTATACCTTAGGCAGGTTTTTAGATGCATAATTAAATAGTTTCGACTATTAAAAAATGATTTTATATATAATGTAAAATTTAAAAACAAAAATCATTAGCTCAACTCAAATGCCATTCCCTGCAAAATAAAATATTTACATTAAAAGTAATTTTGATAAAAGCCTCCCTGAGCAATTAACATGAAACTTTAAAAAAAATAATTGGTAAACTTGAATTAATGTTTTTTTATTTAGGAAAAAAAAATTTCCTTGTATCACTTCTATATTTAAAGCTTTCTTTTTTAATCAGACATGATAACGATCAAGTATAATTTATCAGTTATGATGATAAATTGAAAATAATGTAAAATGAGGTCAAAATGGGTGGCAAGTAGAGAGAGAGAGAGAGAGAGAGAGAGAGGTCTAATGTGTGAGGCAGCATTGTGAGTTGGGATGTTACTATATTATATGAACCCATTACGCCCTCCTCCTTCCGCCTTCCTCTAATCCTCATTTTTCCTCAGACCCCACCTCCCCTGTTTCTTCATTCTTGCATTTCCTCTGTGTGTGCGCGCGCATCTACATACATATATATATATATATATCCCTCTCTTTCTATTCACTTCCCAATTAGAATTCATCACTTTCATCTCTCTACTATTTGATCTGTTTGATCACCCATGGGTGGAGACAAGGCTATCAGTCTCGAAGAGATCAAGAACGAGGCCGTTGATCTGGTATCTCTCTCTTCCTCCTTCTATACTTTTTTCTGCTTTCCTATTATCTCTTCTCTGCTTTTACACTCCAAAAAGAAAAACCACATATTCCATTAATCATCTCTTTGCTTGTTACTTTTCACTCACACAAAAGTTGACCTCTCTGTTTTAATCATGCATATCTATCAACAGGTTCTGTTCTCATATGTTCTGTTTCTGCAGAAGCAGAGGCATACTCTGTTTCAGAAAAAAAAAAATTCTACCTTTTTTTCTTTTTGGCCTGCATAAATTCTTCCATCCGTTTTCCCTCACATTGTTTTCATCGTGGACAAAAATAAGGAACCGAAACACGATCATCAGCTAAACATATGCCTGGAAAAAGACAGCTATATATACATGTTAGTAAAATTAATGATTCTAAGCACAACTCAAACACCCCTAAGCTATCACTTTCCCTGCTCCCAAACACGTTCCTTTCTACTAATCCCCTGCTAGATCCCAACACATGTGAGACAGATTTGAACCAAGAAGAAGATTTCTATACTTTTCGATTTGATGTTCTGTGATTTTTAACTTTGGATTCTTGTAATTAAAGTTAACTTTTTTTATTACTACCTCGCTCTTTGGAGATGGAACTTGGAAGTACCTGAAACCGTGGTACTATAATCACTCCGGCCTTTTTAATTCCCGGAAAGAGCCACTTGATTTCTTGTTAACTTAACCGTTCTTTTTTATGGGAACGAACTCACGTTCAACGGTCCTCACTCTGTCTGATACAACAGGGACCACACCTTTGTTTTCTCCCTTTTGCCCTCTGGGCCTCCCTCTGTTTTCTTGGAGACCCCGCTGGAACCACCTAACATTTTGGTCATTTACTCATTCCGGTCCCCTAAGCATATGTGCTTTTTTTTTTTTTGGGTGAAAAAAACATATGTGATTTATCCAAACGGGCAGTGATCATTTGTTGCGCGTGATTCACACGCTCCAATAACATAGAGAGAGAGAGAGAGAGAGCGGTCATGTCCCATCTTATGAACTCTGCGGCGGCATAGTCAACGGCTCGTGATTGGCTGGCTCGCCTTTCTACGGCTTTTGCCCAATGGACGCATGCGGTTAATCTAAGAGCCTGCTTGGTTGCCTCCAGTTTTTTTCCTGCAGAGGAAAATATTATATATATATATATATATATGAGATGATATCCTGATCCCACCACAAAAAAAGAGAGACTTTTTGTGTGGAAATTTTGCAAAATTTAGAAATAATTTTATAATTATATGTGAAATTCATTTCTTGCCCAGAATAAATTCTAGAAGCTAAATTGTACAGTAGGTCCAGTCCAGATGCAATCTTAGTATTATCATTCCCCATATTCTCTGTATTCTGTGATAGTGGCTTACTTTATATTAGAAGTTCTTGCATGATACTGTGGAGAAGAAACATGTCAGAAACAGAATTATATCAAATATGGTTCTAAATATAAGACCTTGTTTCACAAGTTTCCCTGGCTCTGATGTTTTGCATTTGTGTCTGTCCTTGCAACACTCTCTCTCTAGGGGAGGAAGATAGAAATGGAAGTCTTGAAAGGAAGCAAAAATTAATGCTTATGTTTCTACTGTAACTTGTTTACAGGAACGTATTCCCATAGATGAAGTGTTTGAGCAATTGAAATGTACCAGAGAAGGTTTGTCCTCAGAGGAAGGAGCCAACCGGCTCCAGATATTTGGACCCAACAAACTCGAAGAGAAGAAGGTCTCTGATCAATCGCCAATTTAATTAAATGTCCAAAAACACAATTTTTTTCCCCCACATGCCACTGATTGATGAAGCTAACTATGGTCGTTTCAGGAAAGCAAATTCCTCAAGTTTCTGGGATTCATGTGGAATCCTCTGTCATGGGTGATGGAAGCTGCTGCAATTATGGCCATTGCTCTGGCAAATGGTGATGGAAGGCCCCCAGATTGGGAGGACTTTGTGGGCATTATATGTTTGTTGCTGATAAACTCCACTATCAGTTTCATTGAAGAAAACAATGCTGGAAATGCTGCTGCTGCACTTATGGCTAGCCTTGCTCCTAAGACCAAGGTAAAATACAAGTGCTTTTGTATCATCTATGTACTGAGTTATTACAAGATCGAAAGGAAAAAAATGAAATCACCATAAAATCTTAGAACACGCCAGTAACTATAAACCTGATGTTATTTCTTACTCTAAAACTTACCATTGCATTCTGCTTAGTTGTTGTACATTCCTTCCTTAGCTAGGAGCTATGATGTGCATGTAAGGGGGTATTCATACTTCCTGAACAAGGAAACTAAAGTGCTTTTGTTGGGACAAGCATGTATAGTGTTTTGAATTTCTTTGAGGAATTCCAAGAGATAGATTAAAAGTTACTTTTTTTTTTTTGGGACAGGTTCTTAGAGATGGTAAATGGAATGAGGAAGAAGCTGCAATTCTGGTTCCTGGAGACATCATAAGTGTTAAACTAGGTGACATTATTCCTGCTGATGCTCGCCTTCTCGAGGGCGACCCCTTGAAGATTGATCAATCTGCTCTGACAGGAGAGTCTCTTCCAGTGACCAAGAACCCAGGAGATGAAATCTTCTCCGGCTCCACTTGCAAACAAGGCGAGATCGAAGCCGTTGTTATCGCCACCGGTGTCCACACGTTCTTCGGGAAGGCGGCTCACCTTGTGGACAGCACCAATCAAGTTGGTCATTTCCAGAAGGTTCTCACAGCAATTGGGAACTTCTGCATTTGCTCCATTGCTGTTGGAATGTTGGCTGAGATCATAGTGATGTATCCTATCCAACACAGAAAGTACAGAGATGGAGTTGAGAACCTCTTGGTCCTATTGATTGGAGGAATCCCAATTGCTATGCCTACTGTGTTGTCTGTGACAATGGCCATTGGTTCACATAAGCTCTCTCAGCAGGGCGCCATCACCAAGCGTATGACAGCCATTGAAGAGATGGCCGGCATGGATGTTCTTTGCAGTGACAAGACCGGGACACTGACCCTTAACAAGCTCAGTGTTGACAAGAACTTAATTGAGGTCTTTGTAAAGGGTATGGACAAGGAGCATGTGTTGCTTCTTGCTGCAAGGGCTTCTAGAATCGAAAACCAGGACGCCATTGATGCTGCCATTGTTGGAACGCTCGCCGACCCAAAGGAGGTATTAACTTATCTTCAAACTGATGTTAAGAACAAGAACTGCGAATGATTTGTGTATTTAACATGTGTAACTGATGTGCAGGCAAGGGCTGGGATTAGAGAAGTGCATTTCTTACCTTTTAATCCTGTTGATAAGAGAACTGCTTTGACTTACATTGAAGCAGATGGAAGTTGGCACAGGGCAAGCAAAGGCGCTCCAGAGCAGGTAACCTGATGATGGTTCAAAGTTTGTGGTTTGAGGAAAAAGAAAAAAAATTATGGTTAGTTAATTGATATAATTGACGTTTTTGTTTTTGTTTTGTTTTGCTCAACAGATCATGAACCTGTGCAACTTAAGGGAAGATGCTAGGAAGAAGGTGCATGCTATTATTGACAAGTTTGCAGAGAGAGGCCTTCGTTCACTCGCTGTTGCAAGACAGGTTTTTATCAATAGTTTGCATGATGAAATCATGTTAACAGTTTGTATTGGTATATTTATTACTACCTGGCTCATAAACATAGAAACTAGGCAAGAGGTTTGCTTTAATCATAAATATAGTACCTTAACTTTATCTCTTAAATTTATAATCTTTTCTCCAAAATATTTATATTGATTACACATATCAAAGGGGTTTCTATCATAGTGTAGTTTTAATGCACATAATTAAATAAGTAGTTTAAAGAAACTAACACATGTTTTTTATAGATGATTACATCGACTCTAACTCTTATATTAACTATTGAAGAGAGGCAGTATTAAGCTCAGCAAACAAATGCCTTGTTGGTTGTCTTGTGTGATTTATGCAGGAAGTTCCTGAGAGAACGAAGGAAAGCGAAGGCGCTCCATGGCAATTTGTTGGGTTGTTGTCACTGTTTGATCCCCCAAGGCATGATAGTGCTGAAACCATCAGAAGAGCTCTTCATCTTGGAGTAAATGTCAAGATGATTACTGGTGAGTATCTTGTGTAATGCAGGATATGAGTTTATCACCATGCTTTTTCAATTTGATGTCTTATATTGCCCTTTTGATCTCCAGGCGATCAACTAGCCATAGCAAAAGAAACTGGAAGAAGACTTGGCATGGGAACCAACATGTACCCATCTTCTTCCTTGCTTGGCCAAAATAAAGATGCAAATATTGCATCACTTCCTGTGGAAGAGTTGATTGAGAAGGCAGATGGATTTGCTGGAGTATTTCCAGGTTTCATTCTCTCTCACTGTTTTTTCTTAAAACAAGTTTGTTTCTAATTTCTTTCAACAAATATTATGTCTATAACTGTTCTTTTTTTTCTTTTTCTTTTTTTAATGCAGAGCACAAATATGAGATTGTGAGGAAACTGCAAGAGAGGAAGCACATTTGTGGAATGACTGGTGATGGTGTCAATGATGCTCCTGCTTTGAAGAGGGCCGATATTGGTATTGCTGTCGCCGATGCAACCGACGCGGCGAGGAGTGCTTCTGATATTGTCTTGACCGAACCTGGGTTGAGTGTCATTATTAGCGCAGTGTTAACCAGCAGAGCTATTTTCCAAAGAATGAAAAACTACACTGTTAGTTTCTCTTTGTCCCTTTCTTCCCCTCTCTCCCTCTCTCAATCTTGTAAAATCAACACTATATGTATATATATCCTCACACATTGTGTTACTTGCATTGCAGATCTATGCAGTCTCCATCACTATTCGTATAGTGGTAAGTTAAAAGCCACAATGGTGGTAAGAATAATTCTTGATTATAATAAGGAATGGATACTCATATCAGTTTCAATGGTGTTTGTTTCTTAATAATGCAGTTTGGCTTCATGTTCATTGCACTGATATGGAAATTTGACTTCTCCCCTTTCATGGTTTTGATTATTGCCATTCTAAATGATGGTAAGATCCTCAACTAATATATAATAATCATCCGGTTCTTAATATAAAACTTATTTTAATGAAGAAATTGTAAAGTGAGCCTTAATAAGAGTACCTTTAAAATATATATATATATATAGGCTCTGATATATCAAACTATATCATTATATCAGGAACAATCATGACAATTTCAAAAGACAGAGTGAAGCCATCTCCATTGCCTGATAGTTGGAAGCTCAAAGAAATTTTCGCCACTGGGATTGTGCTTGGAGGCTACTTGGCTCTGATGACTATCATATTCTTCTGGGCAATGAAAGATACTGACTTCTTCCATGTAAGATAAAGAAAATAAATAATAAAATGTTCATATTTTCATATTACTCTACCAGCACCTGGGATTATATAGTTCTCTTGACTCAAAATTCCTAACAACACCTTTTATTTCCTATCACATCAGGACAAATTCAAAGTGAAACCTCTAAATGACAGTCCACACGAAATGATGTCTGCTTTGTACCTACAAGTCAGTATAGTGAGCCAGGCTCTTATATTCGTGACCCGTTCGCGTAGTTGGTCCTACGTTGAACGCCCCGGATTACTTCTTATGAGTGCCTTCATTATTGCTCAACTGGTAAGGAAGGATATGACAACCAAGTCTTTATATAATGAACTCGCATGCATGTTTCTTCTTTTACTGATGATGAGAGATTAGAGAAGGTTGGAGTTACAGATTTTGAAACTTATAAAATGGACTATGCAGATTGCCACCTTCTTAGCGGTATATGCTAACTGGGGATTTGCAAAGATCAAAGGTATTGGATGGGGATGGGCTGGTGTGGTCTGGCTCTACAGTATTGTCTTCTACATTCCACTTGACTTCTTAAAGTTCGCCATCCGTTACATCTTAAGTGGCAAGGCTTGGAACAATCTGCTAGAAAACAAGGTACCTTGTATTATAATATATCAAGTCCCACATAAGATATTTTGATAGAAAGACAGAACTAATATATTTGTGTGTGTGTAATGCATCGCAGACTGCCTTCACCACCAAGAAAGACTATGGGAAGGAAGAGAGGGAGGCTCAATGGGCACTTGCTCAAAGGACCCTCCATGGACTTCAACCTCCAGAAGCTTCAAGCATTTTCAACGATAAGAACAGCTACAGAGAGCTCTCTGAGATTGCTGAGCAGGCTAAGAGACGAGCTGAAGTTGCAAGGTAATTAATTAATAATTAAACCAACCACAAGTTAAACTCTCTCTCTCTCTCTCACTCACACACACTTCGGAGATTCAAATCATAGTTTAATACAACAACAACAAAATGAGAGGGTAATTAATGATTATAACACTTTGTTTGTGGTTGTGGTTTCTCAGGCTTCGCGAGCTTCACACGCTTAAGGGTCATGTTGAGTCAGTGGTGAAGCTGAAAGGTCTGGACATTGACACAATCCAGCAGCACTACACTGTGTGAGAAAGAAACAACACAGCCATAAGCTTTAATGCGGTGGATAACACAAGGGCCAGAGGTTGAAAGGCACATATATATACACCTGAACCCAAATACAAGAAGAGATGGCCTAACACTACTTATATGTGTAATAGCTCCCCTGATCTGTTTACTTTTTGTTTGGCCTTTTTTGCATGATGCTCTTGAGTTATATTCTCAAATCCTGTGTTCTTCTTGCCAATGATAAGAAGATGATGATGAACTTCATATGTATTAGGATTTTTTGACGTGGGAGAATAAAAGTTTATGCAAATCACTTAAGCATCATGCTTGAAACGTTCTCTATGATTAAATTCTTATAAATGTTTGGAGAAAATTGGTAAAAAGTCTCCATTTAAAAATTTTACTGGTTAGAAGTTGATATGTTTATATATACAAAAAGTATTAATATTCTGTAGAATTTTGCATACAAAATCTCAATACTTAAATTCAGATTCTTCTCATAAATAAAAATTTTAAACAATGGTTTTTCACCGATTTTTTCTGCTTGCCTGTACACGCTACAATTGAAACCAGAATCTAAGTTCAGAGAGAGGCTACACATGTTGTTGATGTTGTAATAGTGGTAAAGGTCGGAGAGTTTCATAATCTATCTAATGAATCTTTTATTGAATTTGATAAACCTCTCAAGGACTAATATACAGCTGTTCCTTTTAATTACCTTCCAAACATGCTTCTCACAGTCAAAAATGAAAAAGTATAAGACAACTGCTTGAATATTGAGACAATCATATATAGTGTGCTCCAATGTTCCCCGTTTAATTATATTCCACTATGGATGATTTAAAATTTAATTTATTATTTATTATATATATATGATATAAAATTTTTAACATGCTGTATTATTTATAAGTCGTAAACAGTACTACTACTATTCATCATTTATGCGATGGATATATGGAATCTAGAAATCAGAAAGCACAAGTTTATATCAAAGCAAAGATGGAGGTTACCGTTAATATATATATATATATATATATATCTCTCTCTCTCTATTAGGCGCCTCCCTTTGGGGAATTTAGTTTTTTTTTTGGGACAATCTGGGGAAATACAGTTGAAGGAAATAAATTTTGAGACATATTAACATTGGTGGAGTTAAGGGTACAGGACAAAAGCCGAGCCATTTTATCCCCTCTTGACTCACCTGTCACTTAAAATCCAATCATAGCTTCTTTTTTGCCTTAAGTGAAAAGGAAGAAAAGGAATACAAATATATATAGTTGAATTATTAAAATCAGTCTTGAAGCCAGACACGTGCAAATGTTATATGATCATGGACGACAAAGTCGGGTCCTCACTTTCAATTATATATGGACAAAGTGAGTTTTTAAAAAACTTGGGTAAATAAATAAATAAGGTTCATTCGCTCGCGCGTGTGCGTCAAAAAAATGAGAAGAAATTAAAGACTATAATTAAAAATGTTACATATTATCTTTCTTCAAACTCACAGGTCGTCACAAATCTAATTATGGAGATATCACCCTTACTTTGAGGAAACCATTATTATAATAAAATGATTCATCTGAATCTAACCATATTATCTAGTCCAGCTTTGAAAACAGAGTAGTCCATTGACCATTACCTCCATACCTTAAATTTTAAGAATATTATCCTGCCGTACATGTCCATGCCCACAGAGGCACATGCACAACTATAAATCATAGATAGTGGCAAAAATTATAATTCCAGGTCAAGCCACACCTTTAATTTCCCCCCACATATTACGCTCTTCCAACATTATTATTGCACATTATTATTGCACATGGAAATTATCTGAGATTATAACTATGCATGTATGTATGTAATAATTTATATATTTATTATACTTATTTTATATAAAATATAAAATTGGTCAAGAATGCATTATAAATCAAATAATACAAATCAGTTGACATTTTTATATAAAGATATGGAGTTTTAATACATACAACAACAAAGAACTGTAGCGTCACATAGAATCAGTCTTTTATTCCCGTGAATTAAACTAAAATAACTTGTATTATGTACCGTAGGTAATGTGAATGAGGCAGAATATACATAAAACATTGGCTAATGAAAGTAAATATAATTAGTAAGTGTGTACCAAAATCAGAAGCATAATATATATAATGTTACACGAAAATAATGATAACGTGAGTTGTGAGAGTGAGCACATGCATGGTTGTCCCACTGAAATTTAAAAAGTTGGTTTGGCATTTAATTATTTTTGCTTCGCACTTTGAAGACACAACACGTCCCTACTGCTTTAAAAGCTTAAGGCCTTTTGATGGAGCCACCAAGCTATATGCTATATAGCACTAGACATACATACATACATACGTACATACGTACATAGCTTCCACACTCTTCTCTTTGATTTGTTTCTAATTTGTAAAGAAATTTGATTATACATTGGTTAAACTGATCAACAATTACGTACCTACACATATGCCTAAAACACATTATGTTTGTATATAATATACAAGTAATTTAATATTCAAGGGTATGCATGACATATGAAATTATACAATAGACACAAACACACACACAACTGGTGTTGAAAAAGAGTCATTGGACAGCCTTTTGAGAATGTAAGCAAGATTTTGACTTTCGTTCCACGAATTCCAAGGTTTATCATCATTTGTTCACTAAATCATCCATCACTTGTAGGCCCAATCTCGTTTGGTTCCTTCTTTTAAAATCTTTTGTTTTTCTGCAGCTGTGTGTGTGTGTGTCTCAACTGTCCAAGACCGGTGGAATTTATGGAAGCGTGCAACTGCAAGCCCACAGTATAACAAGTCATGCAAATAAATTACCAAGATAGACGTTGTACGTGGGGGTAAGAAATGGATGGTTGCTAGGGTTCCCTTAAAATGGGATCACCTATGATAAAAACAGTAATAAATAGGAGATCGTGAGCTGTTTGATTTGATATCAAGAGAACAGTACCACATACACATCCAAAGCTAAGAAGAAGAAGAACAAGGTGATGATACATACACAAACTTACACATGCGTATTCATATAATGAGCACAAATCTTTAGAAGAACTATTCTAAAAACTGATTATGAAGAGGTAGGGAATTCAAAACTTTATATACAGGGCACTAAGCTTGCCTTAAGATAGCCTTTCCAGTGTGAGACTTAAAACGACACACGGTTATGGTTACACGTACACGGTGAGATAGGCAGAGAGACATATGGAGAGATGGAAAGAGGACATGTGAGGGGGTATTAATGGTGGGGACAATGTGTGCGTGTTTCTTGGAGTTTAGTGGCACATGGGAGGGGCAACACGCATGTGAGCCCATGTGCCCTCTCAACGTTTTCTCATCATAATAACATATCTTCTTCCTCTTCATCTTCCCCCTTAGTTAGCTAATTACTTAACCCCATGGTGGCTTTACTTCCACACACACACACAGCTTCCTAAGCTTAGCTAGCCTTGTCACCATCTTTAATTTTGTGTGTCTTGTGCGTGTGCCTGTGTTTGTCTATGCAAACATGTTCATGATATAATTCAACCTACCTAGCTTAGCTACCTCCTTAATTATCTCTCCCTCTCTCCAATAATTCCCCCCCCCCCC
>QFDD01000595.1:0-43691 GCA_006871305.1 Vachellia collinsii
GCATGTTGTCCAAGACAACTCATGATTCAAGCAAACTCTGATAATAATCAATGAAATTTAGATGCATTAATAAGATAATTATAATAAGCTCTTACCCACAATGAGAAATTAAATTTAAAAACGTACATTGGAAGTGCTTAATTACAAAATCATCAATACCTCTCAGTAAACTCACTAAAACTTGTTTTTTATTATACTAATGAACTTAGATAAGATACAACACACACATGATTAGTTAAGGTGGCCCAGATAGGTGGAAAATTTCCCGACAATGACGACCTAAGCTTGCTCGCTATATATACTCATAGGAATCTATAGTACTGATGATGGTCTGAAATATATCCTCATTAGTTTATCTCTTCTTGTCCAAAATTTCAACGACGATATGGTAATTTTTCCATACCTGCCTACAATCAACTAACCTAAAATTCAATAATTAGACGCCTCTTGGTTTACACTTTTTAAATCCAAAAAACCGCCACAACTCGATATCTGTTTGGCCATTTTCCATCATGAGTTTGATTTCAATGATAGCAGGGGGATTAATTAGAAATAATGATTTTTAAAAAGTGCTTTTCCCTCCACTCGTTGTCTCGTTGTCCCTTTTTTAACCTTTGAACGAAACCCAACCACATTGTTCTGTTCGCCTTGTAATTTTCTGCCTTTTCCTTTAGAGGAATGAGTATAAGGTGACACTTCATTAAATCGCCACACTCCTGCTTCTCTTGTTATCAGTAAAGCCACAGATTAAAAAAGCCACCATCCCTGGTGGCAACTTTATAATCATTTATACTGTCTTTAATCACCAACTTCGACATATAATATTTGCCTGTTTCTCCCTTTAATTTATTCGGCTTTTCTTTGAAGGGGTGAAGATTAAATAAAATAAACCATCATTTTCTGAGAACGATGGATTTTTTTTTTTTTTGGCCAAAGAGAACGATGGATTTGAGTATAACTAATGTGTCAGTGCTTTAATACGAGGAAGAGGAGCCCCCGAGGAAGCGTCCCTTCGCTGTGACACGTCATCCAGTGGCAGGTGGGCAGGAGAAAAATATAAAAAGGAAATAAAAAAAATGACAATGATAATGATAATAATAAGTGAATTTTGTAATTTTGTACTGGGGGCCCCACAACAAGTTAATTGGTTGCACCATTGACCTATCAACACGACGGTCCCATGGGGTTCGTGGATTCACACGCCATGCAGCCAAAAAGCTTCGATTGATTGGTCGCCGTGGGACCCGGGGCCTGTACCACGAATCTTACGGTGGGTCCGCACTTACGCCAACATGCTCACAAGTCGACGCGTGGTTGTGTCCAGAGTGGGATCCACCTTGGAATGAGAATATGCTCATCTTGCGACACGTGTTGGTGCTAGTACAATGTGGGCCCCCGATCTTTTGTGCAAATGCCAACAGTTTTTGCAGACTAGCGAGGGGAGGGAACCCTGCTATGGCTGGCGCGTGGGGATAGCGTGGGGTCCACCTATTCGCGCCTAATACCTTTTTAATCAGTGCGTTTAAAAAGCTCGGCTATATCTTAACCACTCTTTTAAATGGGCTAACAAGGATGAGGATTAACTGAATGTTGAGAAATTTAGAAAGAAACAAAAACTTGGACAAAAGATGGGAGAAAAAAATAAGTTTTCCCCTGCTTAAATAAAAAAGAAAAAATGGGATGTGAGTTCTATTATATTTGCTTTCCAACTTTTTTCTCCACATACGAAGAAAAAACTCTTTTTCCCTATTTATTCACATACTTTTATTATGTTTTCATTTAAGTGATTAATTTTAACATTTAAATTTTTTAAAATTCTGATAATTACTTTTTTTAAAAGGATAAGTTTTAAAGATATATTCTAATATTTAATTTATTTTTTAATTGTTTACTAAAACCTCACAGCCTTAAAAAATATTTTGTTTTGAAATATATAGCATGAAAACATATCTTTAATACATGATTTGATTTTAAGTTATTTAATTATATTAATTTTAACATAATTTTTTATTATCATATTTAATTTGATATTATACTTAATATATTTTAAGGATATTTTACTTATTCAACTATTTATTAAAAAAATTTTATTTGAGGATATTTTAATCATTCAGATATTTATCTATTTTCTTTTATCTTTATTTTTCCTCGTCTATCCAAATTGGATTATTGATAATATTTTTTTCTTCTTTCTATTTTCTCTCTTTTCAATTTTTCTTTTCATCTAAGCAAAGCCTGAAGGAATATGTCAAGCGTGTACGCCTCTATTGTCGGTTCCTCCCCGCTCCATCACTGGCGGCCGTTGGATCAGTGTTCTCAACACAGTACGTATTTATCAAATTTGTTAAGGTAGTTTATATGTTTTGAATCATAATTGTCGTTGTCGTCATCTTTAAGATTTACCTGCTTCTAAATAATCTTGTTGCACTATACAAAAGGTGTACCCTTTCATATTGATTAATGCATCTAAACTAATACCATGGTGGGATGGGAAGGACATATTCTTAAAATTCAAAAAGCGTTCATATATATAGGTATTTACAGACTACAATTTGCCTATTAAGAAAGATTTCATGAAGAGTTTGGACCATGTCTTTTTAGGACATATATAATTTAACTGTATCTAGCCATCTTCTGTATCTTAAGCTAAGATACACTATCCCTTTGGGAGAAAATGGACTTTACTTCATAGGTTAATGCTTGCACATGAAGTGTACACACACACACACACGATCCATATAGAATATAATTTCAGATACTTTTAAACTTTTGCACATACATTAAATTAGTAGTACCAGCTGATGCCTTACTCTCATGACTTCCTAATTTCGCCCAATTGAGTTTCAGGTGCAAATAAAACATGCATGTAGGTTCATTAGTATTATAATAATATAGTTTTCATCTTTAATAGTTTGTCGTTGCAGGTACATGTATTTATAGTATAATATTAGTGCATATCAATGCATGCGTGACATCCCATCTAATAAGGCTAACATTTTGTTTTCAAGAAACTGATGAATTCCCCTCAATATTTTCTTTTAATGGCGTCAGAAGTTGGGTGTTGGGGAGCATGCATCTCTCTTTTACACACACTCTCTTTTGGCATAAATTAATCACAAACTACCTGTTTTAAAAACCCTTTAATGTTTCTTTAATTTACGATTTTTATACACACCATGTGTATATTTATAGGTATATTTGATTTTTAAAGTACAGCGCAATAATGTTAGTTATAACTGTCATTATTAATTTTTCAATTCATTCCTCATGTTTGTAATATCATCTCGAAATTCTATCTGATGAGGAACAAAAAGAAGTTGCTGAGTTATCCAAGTAATAAATTAACAGTGACGAGTGACTCCTTACCTAAAATGAATTGAAAGTGAAGATGATTCTTATACACATATATAGTGCCCCTATGGCTATATGAGGGTAAATCAGCAGAGATAGCGTGCGTCCGTGTGTAAGGGAAAAAGGGATTTTGATATTTGATGCAAACAGTCGACCTCAAATTAACAAAGCCTTATTTATTGCTTAAAGTGGGAACCCACCGAAATCTTTCTGCCAATCTGCCATTAGCTCGTGATGAATTGACACGTGTGTGTGTGTGTGTGTGTGTCTGTGTGATTTCTTTTCTCTTTTTCAATTCTTCCTTTTCATTGCTGTTTAGGGGATAAATTCTCGATTGACCATAACTCCAAGCTGGAGTTGTAGCAGTGTGATGCATGTTGATCATCTGGGCCCACCAACCTACAATGAAAACCCTATAAACAGAATAAGGGTCTCCTATAAATGGAATGAGGGTGCCCTGAGATTTCATCTAGCTGCGTGGTATCAGGAAGTTTTTTAGGATTATAGATATCATCCCAAAATGTTAAAACAGGAGTAATGTTACCCTATTCAAACATTAGTTAAAATAACATCTGTCATGTCAGACCTTATGCCAATATGATTCAAGCCAACGTATCATTTTTGCCCTAAAAGGTTTTGGAAAAGATCAATATTGCCATGAAGTGATAAAACGGGAACAATGGCTGCTAAATTTAACAGTAAAACAAAAAAAAAATATAAGAAACTGCTAAAGATATACATGATCGAGAGGATCAATCATAGCGACAAGCAAAACGAAAAGGATGAATGTGATTTCTTCTTTGGTTATTTTGTGTTGCGTTTTCATAAGGTGAGGCAAACATCCATTTCGCTACTGTTAGAATAAGGTGACATTGTTCTCATTTCAACACTTTTCGGGATACCAGTGGACCAAAAAGAACTTATAGATACTCATAGCCTATATGAGCAAACTTCCTATTAAAATTGAACCTTAACTCATAGAACAATATAATACACCCATTTAGACAAACTTCAAGATTGTCTGGAGTCTCACATTAGGAAATCCCACTGATAAAATGTGTTTTATAAGTTCATGAAGTTTTTTTACTCAATAGGTTAGTATATAGATAAGAGCATTTTTCTATTCATTGAGCCGAGTGAAGTGCCATGATATGGAGTTACTAAAAAAGTTGGCACCTCCATCTCATCACAGACTAATTTTTTTGGGGATGGAGTTCTCCATTTGGATTTATGTTAAAATCAGGTTATGAAAGGCATAAAATGGTCTTCTCACAAGCAATATTTTATTTTTCATTAATGAACCACTCCGGTGAATGTAGATACGGTTGCCAGTTCAAAGCCTCGTGCCTTTTGATCTTCCGACATGCTATTTTCCTATGAGAATTAATGAATTACATATGGTCAAGTTTTGAACATGGGATTGCTGAATCGTCGCCCATCAAAATCTCGTGGAGCTTCCAACCTCACGCCAAAAGACTATACAAAAGAGATTACTATTCAATGTTCACGACGAAAGCTAAAAAACAAAGGACACAGAAGAGTTACCATCAACCACATTTCAACGTCAAGCCTATTAATTATTGTGCAGCAGCAGCAGTGCATATATAGTGTGCCTCTCCAAACTTTAGACTTAATAATTATAACAAACACTCACTAAAAAGACAATTTGACTTTAAAAAGAGAAATTGATCGATCGCTGTGGAGGAAAAAAGGTGAAGTGGAATGAATGACTTGGTGTTTTCGGTCTCAGAAATTCACTGTTCACGTATATAATATGGGGTACATTATTAATTATACATATACATGTGACTGCCCACAAAATAGTGGGGAAAATTATTCACCTTAACAAAAGGATAGATATTATTCCTGCACTTTGGTCACCTTTTCACCCGTTCTAGTGGTTGCTAACTTGATTACATGAAAAGCTACATGTACAAGTACAACTTCAAATAATCAGGATATATATAGTATTGATGCAGTTGGATGTGGGTCAGTTTAAGGGACTTGTCAGGTGCCTTTATCTTTTTTCTTCTTTTGAATAGTATATGCGTTAGTAAATAGCATATATCATATATATATATGTGCGTGGAGGGGGGTTGAGTTTTGGAGCAAGTAAGATTGTTGACATGACTTAGATGTCACTGTTTCAAATCCTAAAAATAATATCTCTTTGGGATTGATCCACATATTATCATCATATACATATATCCATCTCTCCCTAAAGATTACCATGTGGGAGTCTTGTGCACTGATCTACCTATTATCATCATGTACATCTATCTCACTCTCCTTTAAGATTAATTGGTGAGAGTTTTGTGCACTGATCCACCTATCATCATATAAACATACACGTGGCCTTTGGGACAACAAGTTGGCGATTTTGATAAGGACTGTTTGATTCCATGCTTAAGAAAGACCTTTTTTTTTTAATGCATTATTGGGTGATTTAGCGATTTTCGTGAACAATGGGGGCTCAATAATTGAATCTGGCTAGGCCAGTCGCTGCCTAATACACGACCGAAGCCGCGTTGCTTGGGCGTGATATATATATATATATATATATCCATTGGTTATTTTTATTATTTGATATTATCACTACTATATATATCCCCGGTTAGCTAGTTGGTATATTGGTGTGTGTGGACAAGTGATTCTCATGTCATGGTCCATGTCTTCTTTTATGCTGGACAGATTAATATCAATATGATGATTATGATGATGATGGTGATATACTTTAATCAATTTTGACTTCTATAGTTAAGGGTGAGCTCTCCTTTAACTCAATCTGAGCACTTATCTTCTTAATATATAAATTATTGAGAATCCCAGAATTTCTAATGAAATTCACTGAAAAAGGTTGGCACCTAACAGTACATAATCAATAGCCTAATGCACTTTGTGTGTGTGTGTGCGCGCGCGCAAGTATATTGCTACTCTTTTACATGCAAGGATGTGAATTTCCAATGTAATTTAGCAACATAAGTGTTATACACTGCACACGGTTTATAATAATAAATTACATTGTATATACAGTATTGACTAAAATCTAGCCTAATATCTAGTATTGAATGCCAAATAGGTCTGATTTACTCTCTCTCTGTCTCTCTGTGATTTTATATAAATAGAGATTTCACATTAGTTTCGTAACTTGTGATTTGATTAGGGGCGAGAAGGGACTTAATTTGTTGAAGAGAAGATGATGGATGATTTTAATTTGCAGGGAAAGGTTGCGTGAGGAGAGAGAGGGCATATGAAAGTGACGTGGGCACGTATGGTATGGCATGGTATGAGACCCACATTTTGCAGCCATTGAATGAGCCAACCCAACTACCACCACCATTCAACTCACTCATGAATGCTGTATACGTGTTTGTATAGGTTACCGATAAAATATACTTTTGGACGTAGTTTACTATTTACGAAATAAATACGTAACAAGAATTTTGTTTCAACTTGTATGAATGTATTTTGATAATGATATCACAAATGGGTATTATATCCATCATCATATTTTACCATCCTGTTCATTTTTAACTGATTACACTTTTAATTAATTAATTAGTTTTCTGGATTTTTTAAACTATCTAGAGCTTATATCAATGGATCAACGAATATATATAACGAACAATGCGGCGTCCTGTAAAATACTGTCATCTAAGTTCATTGCATATTGCCTGCTACCTAAACACCATCTATATTAATTGCAACATCTCAAGTGTATTCCATTGGGAATGACGATGACGAGGATGAGGACGAGAATGAAGACGATGATGACAACAACAACAAAGCTTTTATCACGCTAAATGATGTCAACTACATAAATCATATTATGTTATTGCGCTATATTGTAGATCATATTTCTGAATAAATTATTAATTAGAATATCTATTTCTATAATCTCTTTGAGAATACGCTTTGGTCTTCCTCTATATATTCTCAAAGAACTCCACACTGTTTGGCTCATCCTTTTTACTAGTGCCTTCAATTGGCATTTCTCTGAACATGTCCAAATCACCTCAATTGATTCTCCACCGTTTTATCCTAAATGGTTGTCACATCAATTCATCTATGAATTTCATCATTATGAATACTATCTACCATTGTATGACTACACATCCATCTCAGCATCCTCATCTCAGCTACCCCCACTTCATGCTTACGTTGTCTTTTTAAAGCCCAACATTCACTACCATATAACAATGATGGTCTTATAACAGCACGATAAAACTTTTCTTTTATTTTATTAGTCACTTTTCGGTTATAGATAACTTTCTTAGCTTGCCTTCATTTATACCATCCAGTTTGAATTCTATGATTAATATCACCATCAACTTCATGACCATTTTGTATAATTCATCATAGATAGATGAACTTTGTCACCTGTGAAATGATTTGATTCCCCAATATTACCTCCAAATCACTTCGAACTTGCCTCTTATTAAAATTGCAATGCATATATTATGTCTTACTCCTACTCAGACGAAAGCCCTTTAACTCTAAAACTCTTATACAAATTTCAAGTTTAGAGTTAATCTCTTCTTTTGATTTGGCCAAAAGAACTATATCATCAGGAACGAACATGCACTTAGGGATCTACTCTAAGAAAAGCTCAGTTATAATGTTTAGTATTAAGTTAAATAAATAAAAGCTTAAGGATGATCATTGATGTATACCAATCTTTATATGAAAATCCTTTGCCTCACCCCAGACGTTCTAACACTCCTTGTATTCCATTGAGAATGACATGTCTACGAAATTAGTTGGTATAATTGTAAGCACCAATAGTGACTGAACATCTCTACTTTTCTGTTAAATATTCAAATTGATTTCTTTCTTAGCCAGCGAAAAAAATATCCTAATGAAATTTATGACCTGTCCAATAATATTGTGTTTAAATTATAATTTGAACGGTATCCCCTATGTCTAAAAATGTAAATGTTGAATTTAAATTGCCATGGTATATATATTAGCTTATCATCACTAACCATCATGTTTATGTAACATACATGACTTCAATTAAAAAAAAGAATAGATGACATTGAGAATTTTTAGTAAAGAGAAAATTTAAGGGAAAATAGAACTCAGAAAAACCAATTAAACATTTTCAACCCCAATCATTTCCTTTTCTTCTTCTTCTTTTTTTTTTTTAAAAAAAGAATCAACCTCGTTAAAATCTTCCCCTCTTCCCTCCCCTTTATCACAACCCAACATGCTATATATAAAAAATATATTAAAATCAACATCTATTTACTTAATAATCATTAATTCATAAGTAATAATATAATATTCACAAAACCAAAGTATTGTGATTCATCAGCTTTAGATTATATAAAGAATTATGAGAAATAATTGATAATAGCTTGGAAATATCACATCCATGCACAGTTGTGATTATGTCAAGGCTTGAAAAATATCTTCAATTACGAGTGGCGCAAATTAATTGAAATTAATTAGAGTGATTGAGAGCGATGGGTAAATCATAATTAAGAATGGCACAAAGACAAAAGGTACCTTGTGCCCATCATGGTGATTATTAGCTTTGAAAGTTCTAAAGATAAAATTATATATGCCATTGCCACAGCCCACACATAAAAAACACACAGATGCCTTCTCCAAGTCTCTCTTAATGTTTAATCCACTTTTTAATGATGGCTAATTGTACAGATTCGTTGTCTTAATTAGCTTCTTGATTAGATATATCTGCTGTTAATTATTAAAAGCGATGCTTTCTACCATGTTGTTATAAAGTAAACTCACATACACCTGTCGAATTATTACTGCTTAAGTCATCATCCACTCTCATATCTTTAACCCTATCGATTCTTTTATTAATCATGACATTAATTCGTATTCAGCATATATCTAATCTTAATTAAATTAAAGATGGCAAGGTCATTGTACCACCATACTTCAAAGCTTAACAAGACAATATAAGAGCAAATTAACGTCGAGGAGATCTGCAATCCATTAAACTTGTAGCACATTCTTTACTTCATCGATTCGGAGCGAAATACTTTTATATTTGGGCAAGCCTGAGTACTACTGATATTGCTTAAAATGATTGGGAGTACAATTAATGTATTTTCCCCAGATGTCACTTTCCAGAGTAGAGGCATATTCATGAACGAATAAAACAGTGTTACGCAAAAATAAGCTGGCTGACTTCGTTAGGCTCACCTGGATAGTGAGAGAGATGTCAAGCAAGGGTAAAATATTCCGATGACCTGTGATAAGAAATGCATAATAATCAAATATGAATTAAAATTTATAACATTCTCATGCATGCTATTCAGAAACTATGATTATGAACACTAAAGTTTTTTCTCTTAAATTCTGAAAAATGTACGAAGTTAGATAGCGTTCATATATAGGCCTCTGAATTACTCTATACACATTAACCGGCAAATACTCCCCCCTAATCACCAACAGGCATTTGCTTTTAGGGAAAAGTTTTGACCGTTAAAATATAAAATTTTGAGTTGAAATATGTTAAACGTAGAAAACTTCTTTAAAAGAACTATTATATAATTGGGCTTAATAATTCATGAATTCAATCCAACCTAAATGTATACAGGCTAAAACTAATTACAATTAACTGGAATCTAATTAATGGGGATAAATAATTAAAATATGATAAATTATGTGGACTACAATAACAAAATTATCCAATAACCAATTTGTTAGCCCGTTTATTATAGAGTCTAAAGAGATTCTGTAATATTTAGATTTTAGTGCAGCCTAAAAAAATTCTTTTTTTTTTCTCCTCTTGCCCAAAGGAAGGATAAGAATTGATTGGTGGGTGTGACTGTTCATGGAGTGATCGACACAGACATGTTGTGGGGACAATTTTATTTTTGTAGTTGATATGTTTCTTCTATATTATCAGACTCAGACACACACACACGCACACGCGCGCGCGCGTGTGGAAAATGTATAATTAATTAGTGCTCTAGTGTGGTGTTCGTGTGTAGTGCATAATATTAACGTCATCAGTGGCTCTATGCGCCGCAAGCAATTATTTTTAGGGATTCTGATTGAAAATAGGGTTAACTACAAAAATATTCATGAACTTTTGTTAAAAGTACTTCTATCATTATATACTTTTTAGAATTGTACAAGAATTAATAGTCATGAACATTTAAAATGGGTGTAAAAATATCAAAATCGTTAAATATAAACTAACAACGTTACTTTTTGTGATGATGCATACACTATTTTTTATATGTATATTTAATGGTGTTAGGTTATATTTAATGATTATGGCATTTTTGCTCTTATTTTGAATGTTCAAAAGTATTTTTGCACATATGAAAATATATGGCACTAGACACACTTTTAGTAAAAGTTAATAGGTATTTTTGCACCTTAACCCTTGGAAATAATATGAAATTAATTATAGTATATAGTGTAAAGTGTTAAAAACCTTTTCATTGGTGTTTTCTTTATCTATAATTTTTATGTGATTAGTTGTATGCTTTTTCATCTAAAGGGAAGATAATAATGTCTCTTCTTGGATCCAACAACAACCAAAAAAAGTGAAAAGAAAAGATAAAGAAATTAAAACTATGTAGAAGTGGGGATAAATCGCCCATTAAAAAATTAATTAGAAAATGAGATTTGTCATTATACTTTTATAGAAATAGAAAGGTTATAGTTGCATAATGCGGAAGTTCGGTTGTATATAATGTAAAAGATTATATGTATAATTTAGAAAACCCCATTCTACAATTAATTTTTCAATCAAGAAATTATTCCAAATTCTCCTAAAAATTAAAGGCGAAGAATTTTATGAGGGAAAAGAATGGAAAAAAAAGTAATGTTTTGAAATGAGGTTAGGTTACAGGCAAAGGCAAGGATTTAATCAAGACGACCAACCTCCTTATCTTTTGCTTTTTTTAAGTCTTCGAAATCCTACCCCACCCTTCCTTTTTTTTCCCCCTTCTTTTGCTGATTTTTCTCCTCAGTTTCACTATCAACTTGTGAATATCGAATTTACATTTTTTTTCTTCCATTTTTTAATATTTTTTCCCTTCAGTTTGAGTTCTTTGGGATTATTTGATTCGTTAAAAAGGAGTGCAGGGCCACATTTTAGGTCCTTAAGGCCATTTACTTACTTACTTACTTACACACACACACACATTCCTACCGAACGCTAAAAAGTGGGAAGATAAGATGCATCAAAGCATAATTAAGAACTTGTGAGTTTGTAATAACCCAGTTCTAAAATCACTTGCCGGCAGTAAATTATTACTATTTTATTCGATGATAATAACTTACATAGACATTTTTTTTTGGGTTTTTTGTTTTCAAATTACACAGTTTTTGTATAAACGTATGTTGCACTTTGTAGTATCATTTTACATCCGTTTGATTGAATTAGTTTTCACTAACCCTTTGACATTTTTTATATGCAGAACACATTAGTTATTTTCTATATTAATACAAGTAATTATAATATCTCTTATATCTAGGGTAATAAAAGAAAGGATATTACAATTTTTTGTGTTATCTCAATATATATCCATGTATGGCGTAAATTATTAATGGCAGACATTTTATTCAATAGCATCTTATACTTCATAAAATGTTAGATATCGTTATGTCTACAATGATGATATATATTATATAGTCCTAATATTTAATTTTTTATGACAAATACTTAATAATTAATTATTGTTATAAAAACGCACGTTTCATAGCAAGATTAACAATATGGGATGGCATTTAAGTCCCAAAAAGCTGAATTAATGACAATTGAGTCCCCAAAAAGATTTTCTTAAAATGAGAGTTATTTTTAAAACTTAAATGTCTTAATAAGCATTTATCCTAGTTAAAAGGGTTTTATTTATCTAAGTACGATGTTTTGTATTCCAATTTATGTGAATGCAAAAAAATACATTTACGAAAATCTAATTATTATCAATTCACTCTTTTGAAGGTTTAACTATCATTCATAATACCTAATGTTTACCGTCAATGTCTACATATAGTTTATTTTTTTAGCTAACGGATTTTTAAAGTTTATTTTTACTAATAAAATAACGAGGTAGGAGCTATAGGTACTGTTGGAAAAGATATGATTTCATAGCACTAGCAAAGAGGGAAGATAATATAAATATCAGCACAAGACGCTACGCTAGCATCTAAAGTTGAGGACGAAGCTAACAACAATATACCAAATATACCCTCGCCTCTATCAGCTGCACCTTTGGGAATTTATATAGTCAATTTTCACTTGAGGTCTTGAGGGTGAGAGTGAGAGAGAGAGAGAACCGCAGAAGAAGCTGAAGCTCTCTTTCTTGATGATAAGAGAGGAGCCATCATCAATCTCCCAAAACTCAATCGCTCTGAAAACAAAAGCTCTCTTCTGACACAAACCCCGTACCTTCCTTCTTCCCCTCTCGCCATACAAGCTCACACCTTCTGGTACGGACACACTAACTATAACCTCCTTCCTCCTTCTATATATAACTTGCTCTTTTTTTTTTGGGGTTAATTTTTCTCTGTAGCTAAACAACACCTCCGCCACCGAAATCTGAGCCTTTTCTGTCTGTTTCTTGCTTGAGAAATTACAAATCTTCAATCGGCTGTTTTTCAGGAACACCCAGTCGAGCTTCCAACAGGGATGTAAAAGTCCGTGCAGGTACAGACACTGAATTTGATTGAGACAATATATATATATAACGACAGAGATTTGTATAGATACATATATGGCGTCCACGTACTTTCATGGCGGGAATTCTGAGATCCAACCTTCTGGGGATGGTTTACAGACGCTTTACCTTATGAATCCAACTTACGTACCCTACTCTGACACTACCTCTCACCACCCCACAACCCCTAACATGGTTTTCTTTAATCCCAACGCTTCCCCTCCTGCCAACGCGCCCAACCTCCCCTACGCGCCGCCTCCTGCTTCCCGGAGCCACCACCATCACCTGCTTGGCGTCATCCCAACCAACATGGTTGGATCCGAAAACTCTGACATCGCTGCCTTCCATGGCTTCGCCTCCGCCACCGCCACCACTGCTGCGCCGCGGGTTCATAACTTGTGGGGTCCCATAATCGATCACCAAACACCATCGTCGCCGTCGGCAGTGTCAGCAACCGCGCCAAGCGGTTCAGGTACGGCGGCTACTGCCGGTTTCCGAAGGCCTGGTTATCAGCAAGGCCTGTCACTGAGCCTTTCATCGCAGCAGACAGGTTATAACAATAGGTCGCTTCCTGGTGAGCTCGATGTCCCGGGACAATCCCGACTTTCTGCTATATCGCCGACAAGCCACGTCGGTGGTGGTAACGATATGCAGATTCTGGGTAATTCACCGTCGTCATCGTCGGTTTCGAACGGAATTTCGAGCGCGATTTTGGGGTCTAAATATCTGAAGGCAGCGCAAGAGCTTCTGGATGAAGTTGTGAATGTGGGGAAGGGGGTAGAGAAAAGGGGGTCGATTGAGATCGAAGCGAGAAGCGATAAAGAGAAAACGAAAGCAAATAGATCAGAATCGGAATCTGGGAATATTGGCGATGGTTCAAGTGGCGGCGGCAATAAGCAAGCATCTGAATACAGCAACGCCCAACGACAAGAGCTTCAGATGAAGAAGTCCAAGCTTGTTTCCATGCTTGACGAGGTACATCCATCATCGTCACTTTTCTTAGATTTGGTCCATTATCAAAACATGAACAATGGCATGAAAAAATGATGTGATCCCATAAAATATGTAATTAAATATAATATAAACCATCATGTTATATTTAATACAAAAAGATTACTTTTAATAATAAGTAGGGTTTGGGCTTTGTAATCTCGAAATGATATATATAAGGCGCGCGAATGGAAAGATGATAAATAAGATTGGAACGAACATAATTTTGCTTTTATTTGATTTTCAGCCCCATGAATAAAGGAAAACGATAAGATAGGTAATAATTTGTTGAGTGCCGGAGAATAATTTTGGTTTGGGGCCCATTTGGGTGACAAGTGTTTAATTTCAGAACTATGCATCCCCATTATTGATTATGATTAAGAGAAGGGTTAAATAAACTAAAAGAATAAGAGGAGGTAGTAATCGTTTGATCTTTCAACTGTTCTCGTAGATGAATAATATTCTCATCAAGAGATTATACATCAACATCTCTATAGTACCAAAAAGGAACGGTAATGAATCCTTGGGCACAAAGCAAGTAACGCAAAATTGTGTTGTGAACGTTTTGCAGGTGGAACAAAGGTACAGGCAGTACAGGCAGCAAATGCAGATAGTGATATCTTCGTTTGAACAAGCGGCTGGATATGGTGCGGCAAAGTCATACACAGCACTTGCACTAGAGACAATATCGAAGCAATTTCGATGCCTTAAGGATGCAGTGTCCTCGCAGATCAAAGCAACGAGCAAGAGCCTTGGTGAAGACGATTACTTAGGAGCTAAGGTACAAGGTTCGAGGCTCCGGTACGTTGATCACCATCTCCGGCAACAGCGAGCTCTGCAGCAGCTCGGAATGATACAGCACAACGCTTGGAGGCCTCAGAGAGGCTTGCCTGAACGAGCTGTCTCCATTCTTCGTGCTTGGCTTTTTGAGCACTTCCTCCACCCGTAAGTTTCACACACATGCGCGCGCATATAATTTGCAGCTAATACAAAAGTTTATACCACGTGATCTGAAAGTCACATGTTCAGATTCTTAAAACATCATTTTCCCTTGTGGGAAGAAGACTGTGTGAATCATTCTCTTCCTAGACTCCAATCTTGCTTGTTATTTCGGGGTGACAAATTGGTTGCTGAATTTTATTTTTTTTGTTAACACTTTTGGTCTTGCAGTTATCCCAAGGACTCTGATAAAGTTATGCTTGCAAAACAAACTGGACTGACTCGCAGTCAGGTATGTCTACCAATTTTTTTTTTTAATCTTTATTCAACTCGGATCCGCATTTAGAGTAGTTAGAAACGGGTAATCTGTTGGGTTATGAGAATTAAAACTACTTCAGAAAGGGTACAAATATATATAGTTTATAAATAGAGTTTTAATTTTTTTTATATATGTTAGATGTCCGTAATTTTATACTTTAAATCCCATGAAAAAAGAAGTACGTGTACTATTCTTTCCCCTTATGACAAGAGTGCCGTAAATAATAGATGTGTCTATATGGCCTATCAAATACTCCACTCTCGACCGCTTTCCTCTCTCACTTTTTCTCCTCTCCAAAACATAAAAAAATCCAGAGAATTGGGACTACCGTGACATTTAATTAAATAAGAGTTATATATGTGTGACATGATTGATTGATTATATATATGTGTGTGTGTCTGGAAAGCAGGTATCAAATTGGTTTATAAATGCTCGAGTTCGTCTCTGGAAACCAATGGTAGAAGAAATGTACTTGGAAGAAACCAAGGATCAGAACAATAATGAGTCCAACCCCAATAAGGACAACACAAATAGATCATCAAAAGAATCAAGCAAGGATGCAAATAATAATGATGCAACAGCTCACGAATCAGGTTCCATTAATATTAGATCATCATTTGATCATCAGATTAAAGCTCTCCAATCAAAACCAGATCATCATCAAACATTCAACAACCAAACCAGTACCACTTCTCTACACGGCATCTCAGATAATCTTCCAATAGGAGTTCCTAACGTTTCAATGGACGTGGAAATGAAACCCCGGTTCGTTAAAGACGGGTATAACCCGTTATTAAGTGAAGAGGGTTATGGAGGATTCTCAATGCAAGACATTGGAAGGTTTAACGTTAGTAATGTCTCTGACCAGCATTTGGCTCCGAGGTTTCATGCGAATGGTGTTTCACTCACTTTGGGACTCCCTCATCACGGTGACAACCTTCCTCTCTCTGCAACTCAACATGGGTTTCTCTCCCACAATATACATTTGGGAACCAATAATGCCACTGAACTTTGTGCCATCAACGCAGCCGCCGCCGCAGCTCCTCCGCCATCTTCTCATTCCGGCACCACCAGTTATGAGAATATTGATATTCATCAGAACAGAAAGAGCTTTGCTGCTCAGTTGTTGCCGGATTTTGTCACCTGAGAAATTCTCTATCCTTGGCCTAATCGAATTAATATTCTTAGCAGTATTATACATAGGCGTTCAGTTAGACGATCGATGACAGAGATGAGGAAGCTGGAAGACCAGTCCCATTTTGGGTCTCATCTTTCTGTCTTTTCTATATAGCTGGATTTTTAAGTAGTACTGTACGGGGGATATTTTCACATTGTGGGCATTAACTTTGAGGAAGAATTAGCTAGCAACCCAACCAAAAAATACAAAAGGGGGAAAAGTCATTTCTTATGTATTATATATATATCGTCTTTAATTTTGGGTATACTCATCATCATATTATTATTGTCTTGTAGGAGGCGAAGCTTGATAGTTCAGTTTCATTGTTGAGTTAGCTCACGATTCCATATAAATTTGGGAAGGATTTATCTACTGTATATGTATGTGTTATTGAATATATTTATATGTATGCTGCTCGCATGTAGTTTAAGTTTAATGAAATTGATCATGATTAATTAGTAGATGGATAATTTGCAGTAAATGAAGGGATTGCATTTTGTATCAGTAAATTTTAATCTGTCTTAGAGCATTTCATTTTTGGATTTGGATGGCGGTAAAATTAGGGATGATAAGAAGGTACGTACAATTAATACTAATGCACCGAACTTTTGAATGTGTGTCTGTGTGTAATTTTGGTGATATCAATGTATATATTTTTGTGATGAGGTTTTTATGCCTCTATTATTGCATGCATGCAAAATTAAAGTAATATTTGTAAACTGTGAATATCGTCCTTGGCATACAGAACCGTGTGTATACGCATAGGTTGTATAGATGAGGCAGCAGAGGTAAGTTAATATATTATAATGAACATGTGCAAATAGGCTTCTAATAAAACGACGACGTTGATCTTTTAATTAATGTGTGAGATATTGTCAGAACAAGTAAGAGTTAAGACTGTAATTTGAGACTCAGAAAAAGTTAATCAGAAGAAACATTATTGACTGCACGTCATCGTGATTATATTTATGTAGGGCTTCCCCCTCCCTTCGATATACATATTATATCGTTCTCTCCTGATATATAATGCAATGGCCTGTAATGATACAACCTAGCAAATGGTAAAGACTGTTTGTTTGGTCCCCGCGCGTTTTCGTAAAAGCAACGTATACATCATCCCACCCTATCATGGAATTGCTTATAAAAGACTGATATGATGATATTCATTAGTTACTTGACTTACTTCCAATATGTTTTATTGAAACCAAAAGAGAAAAAAATTTTAAACTTCATTAATTATATTTTAAAGTTTAATAATTTTTCAACTTTACTCATATTCAATATTTAATTAAGGTGAGAATTTGTTTTATAAATTTTCGCTCTGAAACAACGTTGCCCTAGACTTACATAGCCAAGGATAACTTCCGGAACAAATTTGTACTCAAACCATTCAGGGCTTGTTTGACAATCACTTAAAAAACATTTTTACATAAGTCGAAACAAAACTTCTCTCACATACTTACCTCAGATTGTGTAAAGTCACTTAAAAAACTATTCCCAAACATATACTTAATATATACACTTTTCAATAAAGTAACTGTTAATAACACAATATATACTAAATAAAAAGTAAAATTATATTTATGTAAACAATTTAATTACGTGGCTTATAAACATTGTTGAGAGAGAAACAATCTCTGTTTGGATTAAAACAAGGATTGGATAGTGCTCATTTTTCCCTCTTTTTTTTACATAGAGTTTAAACAATAAATTTTATTGTCTGATTATATATAGATTTTATTTTAGGAATAATTGGGGATAAGTCCCCCATTAAAAAATTCATTATAGAATGGAACCTTCCACAATATTGTAACTGAGCTTTTACGTCATATGTAACTGAATTTCAACATTATGTAACTTAATTTCTACATATGCAATTGAACTTTTATAAGGGTTCAAAAGCAAGTCTTATTCTCTAATTAATTTATAATCCTCAATTCTCCCCTAATGTATTTGATAATGGTTGATGTATTGACCGTGTAAGTTAGATTGGGTAGGGGAATAAAAAGCATGTGAGAATTATATAAAGTTTTCAAAATTAACATTTTTATTTATTTGAGATATATAACGTTATTGTTGGGAAGGAAAGTTCTAAAATACAGAAATTTTAAGTGGACTTGCTAACAAGTGTTTGTTACGTACTTTTGAAAGTATCAATAAATATAGTAATGAAGTTCATACGGAGAAGTAAACTTCATTAAGGTTTCAGTTGTATCGTATGGATAGTGATGTTTATCTGCAGGCTGCAGATATTTAATCTCGACATGTATTATTGTTTTAGTTTAGTTACTAATAATTAATAACTCTGGGGGGGCTGATGACTGGTTGGTGCATGGTTACGTTGGTCAATGTGGTAATGATGTTTCAACACTATTGGTCGAGTTATTGACATTTTCGTTCAAGCAATGAATAAAAATTGACAAAAAACGATGGCAATTATATGAAGAAAAGAAAATATGAGAAGAGTACTTAGAACAAGGCAACCGTTTGCGGAAAATTATGACAACTGCGTTTTTGAGAGAGAAGTGAGTGAAACTGCTAGTGATGTGGGGCGAAAATGATTTCACGTACAAAAGAAAACAAATAAGAACAAGAACAATAATTGTAGCTACGGACGTGGCAATCTAGCATTGGGCAAAATGATGAGGCATCTAATCCTTGATTTCAGCCTTCGTTGACTTTTCTGAGGGAGGGAGACTACAAAAAGGCTTAATAACATATTTTAGATTATATATTTTAAAATAATTATATATATATGATTAAATTATATATCATTTTATAAGTCAAACACGTTAATTTAAAAAAAATGATAAATATATTAAGTTATTTAACATCCTTGATATTTTAAAAAATCAACTGAAACTTGTATTTAGAAACTGAAGGTAATATTATTTGGTGAGTACGAAGCATCTAACTCACGTTGTCATTCAATTTTACGCTAATAAATAGTTTTTTGTTATTAAGACGAGGTATATTTATTTTGGTAAATTAATAATAATAATTATGTTTTATGATTTGGGAGAGTTCTTTATGCTAAAAAAAAAAAATTGGTAGACTTATTGGGCTTGTAGAGGAAATAAAGAGCCTACCATAATGTTGGGCACAAGCCCACTTGAAGGTGGATTTTTTGTAGCCCAAGGTTTTACTCATGGGGCCTCAGGCACTAGCGGGTCCTTTTTTTGTTTCGTTTTGAAAACAAAATATGTTCAAATGCATTTGATCGGGATTCGGGTCCATATTCGCTACTTGACAAAATGATTGACTATTTAGTAAATACTGCTTTATGAAAAATAGAATTGATAATGTGCTTAAAAAAATTATTTTTTACCCAAAATTTTAAAATTTATTTTTTATCATGTTTCTATAACGATTTTAGAAAAAATTAATTGTTTTACAGGTAGATTTATGGTCTATTTGGAATGGTGTATGAAAAGTAATCCCTTCTAATAAAAATGAATATTTTCTCATATACTTATTTTAAATAAATCACTGGTTTTTACATAATTTTTTTAAAAAAATATCACTGGCTTCTACGGTTGATGCAAGCAGTCACACAGTGATTTGCATATTAAACCCTTCTCTAATTTTGTTGTCACATCTTGAAATTCTAATACTCCGTTTAGATGGGAAGAAAAGTTGAAAGGAAAGAAAATGGTAGGAGAGAAAATGAAAATAAGAGAAAAGTTAAGAAAAAATATTATCACCTATATTGTTTAGATAAACGAGAGAAAATAGAGAGGAAGAAAAAAGGTAAATGGTTGAATGACTAAAATATCTTTAGATAAAAATCTTTCAATAAATAGTTGAATTAATAAAGTATTATTAAAATATATAAAGTATAATAGTAAATTAAATATAATAATGAAAAAATTATATCAATACGATTAATTGAAAATTAAATTATTGATTAAAGATATGTTTTCATCTTATTATATTTTAAAATAAAATAATTTAAATAAAAATATACCATATTTTTTTAAATTATAAGGTTTTAATAAAAATTAAAAAAATTAGATATTAAAATATATTTTAAAGATTATTTTTTAAAACAAAATTACAATTAGAATTTTAAAAATGTTAGATGTTAAATTTAATTGTTTAAAATAAAAAAGTAATAAAGAGTATGAGTAGATAATAAAAAATAGTTTTTTCTCTATTTTCTCTTCATGTGTAGAGAGAAAAGTTAAAGAAAAAATATGGTAAAACCCACGTCCTATTTTCTCTTCAACTTTTACTTTCTCCCATTTTTTTTTCACATCCAAGCAAAAAAATATTTATTTCTCTTCCATTTTCTCTCTAAATTTTTTTTACTCCTTTGTTTTCTCTCCTTACACGCAGGGGCTAAGAAAGAACGAAAAGGAAAATCGCATCTGCGATGGAAGTAAGAGCAGCAGAGGTGGAAGGCACAGCTTCTTCGATGGAAAAAGAACGATCACCGGAAAATTGGAGCGAGGCCGTTGAAGACCTCGTGGCTAATGGAGACACCGAAAGCGCCATCGCTCTCCTTGAATCTCTGCTCCCGAATCTCGAAAGCTCTTCCAAACAATCTTCACAGCTCCAATTGGCGTCCCTTCTCACCGACTTAGCCAAACTTTACTCTTCTAAAGGCTTTTCTCTCAAAGCTGATGAGCTTGAGTCTCGGGCTTCCCTCCTCGAGCACAGAACTACCGGAAGTCACATTTCTGCGTACTCCTCTGATTTCTTTTCCTTTTTCCTTTTTCCTTTTTCTTCCCTCCTTCTTTAATGGTTCCACTATCGAGCAATCAAATCTGAACTCTGAGAAAAACGAGAGAGGGGGAAGATTACATTATGTAGATATTTTTGTTTGGTAGAACTGAACCGGATAATTACAATATGTCTTATTTGAAGACATGAAAGTTTATGATATTGTTTCATTTTCCTCCCTTCATTTTCTTTTAAAACCTTGACTGTATTTCCATTTGCAGTGATACTAAAACTGTGAAAGAGTCGAAAAATGGAGTTTCATCAAATAATGACGCTTCCTCTTCTTTTGATTCATTAAATTGGGGATCAGATCGTGGTATATCTCTAATCTATTAGCTGTTAGTCTCCCGAACAAAAACCAAAATCTTATAATATTTATTTTAATAATCTTTTGCATGCCTAGTGATTGGTATTGTCAATTTTTCCCCCCCGTCAAAAGGGCCTCTTGACAAGCCTGAGGAAATACCTGCTGCGACTACCCCTGGCAATGGTTCTTCGGATGATGGTATTTTTGCCATATCTTGTGTAAACTATTTATCTATCTGTTGGCTGATTGAGCTTTAGCCGTTGGAGTTTGCTGCTGCCGTATGCTGAAATCAATACATTTCTATGTTAAATATAGCTATACGTTCGCGGATTGCATTTCGGAATGGGAAAAAAAAAATCCTGAATTCCAAAACTCAGATTGATAAAATATGAAGCAAAATTGAAAGAAGTTTGCTCTTCCGAGTTATCTTCTTTCTCATCATTTCTTACACAATTCAATTCCTACTTCAAACAGCTGCGCTGTTTAAGTTTTATTATACCGTATTCTATGAAGTGGGGAGTTGTTCCTGGTTTATTATGTTTCTTTTATATGCTTTTTAAAGAAAGAAATTATCATACAATCTGTTCATATTCTATGTTAAAGATATCAGTATATGTAATGTGACTGAATTTGTGAAACAATACAGATTGGGAGGCAATTGCTGACCGTTCATCCGATGAGTTACTCTCATCGGCATCTGCACAGTGTTTATCTGGAGTATCAGATCTTAAAATAGAAAATACCAAAAGTCAAATCCCAAAGCGGCGCGGAAGGGGAACATTCTCCTATGAGAAACGTGAACTTTATAGTGATCAGTTACTCGATAACCCTGTTATTGATGTTGAGGATGAGGAAACTAACCATTATTCTGAAGATAAAAGAGATATGGGAACCTGTAAGTGGCAGCGTGGACATTTTAATATTTCTTTGTTTTAAAGATACTCACTTAAGAGGGTTACTCGTTTGTTATAATCCCTTGATTTACTGTGTCAATTCCCAAAAGACGAGTCATGTATTTTGCTAGTTATGTTTTATATGTTTAAAGCATCATAGTCAAAACATTTGAACTTCAATATGCGTTTCGATGCAGCAAATTACGGGACCCGCCATGTTCTTGTTTTGGCTGACTTCTTGCCAAGTACTACGACAATGGATTTGGAGAAACTTTTTGAGGATTTCAAAGATCCTGGAGTTGTGATCCGCTGGGTGAATGATACAGTTGCACTTGCAGTATTCCGAACACCTTCAATTGGTATCATACAGTATAGTCGTGGTCAAATGCACCTGTGTTTATATTATTAGAATGAGTATACTATGATGGTCAATTGTGATTTGATGAGAGAGTCGAGACATAAAAAGGTGCTATCTATCAATATTAGAGGCTTCAAAACTTTTATTTCTTTTCAGATCTTTTCACTTTAATCATCTCTTAGACGGCATTATCCAGTCCGCTAACCATAAAAGCAACTTAAAATTGTCAGCAACAGTGATAGATTGCATGTCTAAGTATTGGATTGTAAGTTAAGAGTCCAAGATTGGCAAGATTCTACTGAAGTAGATATTTCACTCAGAAGTGTCTAATCAACTGGCCTAGCAGGTTTGAGGAAGTGATTCGTCAAAAAATGGCTCAACAATTTTGTACTTGTACATTCTTGCATTCTGAGTTTCCTGGTGTCTTTTATCCTCAGCTCTTTGGTTTGTGTAATGTGTTATAATTTGACATTATCTAATTTCACTTCCTCTCTCTCTCTCTCTGTGGAGAGGGTTTGCTTAAGTGTTTTTCCCCCTAAAAAAAGGTGACTTTCTTGGACTCATTCTGTTCCTGTTGCTTTAGTTTAGGGGACTGTTTTTTTTCCCCCTTTTAAATTAACATTTGTATGGTTACCTGAAAATCTCGACATTATAGAATTATAATTACAATGCAGCGCTCGAGGCCCTAAACAGGATTCGTTATCCATTCACTGTGAGGATACTTGATGAAGAAGATGCACTTCTGAGTTCGATTAAAGCAAGAGGTACCGGCTGCTTTATTTTTCTACTACATATAGTCAAAAACTCAAAATATGGTTGCTTCTTTGCATAAGATTCTATTATTGATGCATTAACTTCTGAAATATGGAACAGGGGGACATTTAAATAGAACTGTTTTGTTATTTTTGAATAATTGTATGAACCTCATCATGATCCACTTTTACGGAACCGGAATTCTTATATACTTTGAGAGTTTGAGCGTGTGGTTTATTTCCAACAACAACGATGATGACAAAGCCTTTATTCCACAAGGTGGGGTTGGCTATATGGATTATACGACGTCATATCGTAGATCATATTTTTGGATAGATTATTAACTAAAAGATCTCTCTATAACCTTTTTTAGTGCATTTCGGTCTTCTTCTACTCCTTTTTAAAGAATTCCACACTACATAATCAACCTTTGTTATTGGTAGCTCCCATGGTCTTATCTGAACATGTTCAAACCACCTCAATCGATTTTCTACAATTTTTTCCTTAATGGTTGCCACATTAACTCATTCACAAATTTCTTCATTATGAATTATATTCATTCTTGTATGGCTACATATTCATCTTATCATCCTCCATCTCATTTACCTTTATTTTATACTCATGTTGTCCATTTAAAACCCAACATTTACTACCATATAGTAATATTGACCTTATAACAGGATGATAAAACTTTCCTTTTACTTTATTAAGCACTTTTCGATCACAAATAACTCTAGCAACTTGCTTCATTTACACCATCTAATTTCAATTCTATGATTAACATCACCATCAATTTCACCATTATTTTGCATAATAAATTTTAGATATTTGAACTTTGTCTTCTGTTTTTACCGTCCTAAGTTGGTTTGACTGTTTATTGGATTTCTTTTACATGAAATGAAAGCATTTTGGGGCTAATGCCGTCTAGTAGTGCTTTTTTGCTACAACTTTTATGTTATATATTGATGATGATTAGTGGGTGTTTTTAACATTTTTTTTGCCTTTTTGTTTGTTCATTCAGACCTGGAACCTCCTCGGCAAAGGCCAAAAACATCGGCTCAAGCAGCGCAGAGGTTGATTGCCCAGGGAATGGGGTTAAAATTGTCATCAGCGGCCTTTGGATCCCGAGAATTGAAAAGACAAGAAGATGCGAGGAAGAACCGTATAGTTACCAGACAAAAATTGAGAGATGAGGCTTGGGGAGAAGATTAACCTTCTTTAAAGTTTTTCGTTACACTTTGATGTGTAGTAACCTACAACCCCATTTTACAGTAGAAAGTGTAATTCCTTAATTCTTCATCAATGCCCAGATAGCTAAGCTTGGTTACAATTGAAGTGATTGAATATGAAACAGTAGGTCCAATAGGGTAAAATTTTCTTTGATGTGGTTTTGCAAGAATGTGAACCAGTATTTAGATTGGATCTCAACAAAGAAGCTCAATCTGTTTGAACCTATTAGGCTCGGGCTATTGTGATCCATAATATGAGTGTAGGTGTAGGTCAATGAGGCCAGTACTTTTATATGTCTTTCGGGCCATGCTACACTATAATCTGAATTTGCCATTCACACAATAAATAAAAAAATTAATTAATCATAGTTTTTTTTGGCCAGTAATTAATTATAGTTTATTGTACCTCCTAAAGTGACATAAAAGAATTAACAAACATGAATGTAAAATTTTTTGAAGCACAAACAAGTATCCCTACGACGTGTTATCGTAAAATGTTACTTTTTCAATCAGAGTGGGTTCTCTTTGATAATGTCATGCCGTCCATTATTTGAAGTCATTGGTTGCCTATAAATGCTGTGTTTGTTTGTCCTGTGATATTTTTTTGACTATTTATTATTTTTACGAGTTGATTTTCTTAGCCAAATGGAATATGCGTTTGTTGGAAAGCAAACAGAGAAAAATGTCAAAATTAATTTAATTTTTCATATATAACGATCTAAATTAAAATTTGAGTAATTCAAATATCTTTTATTAAAATTTTTACTGTAAAAAAAATTCAGATATTATATGTAAAATTATTCTTAGGATATAGCATGATAATTATTATGCATTCTGTGGCGATAGTTGGCTATCGTTTTAATTTGACCATGCAGTCAATCCCGGACTCTAATATTCTTTGATCTCAATAAATGAACAACGGCCAAATTTGTAATCTTTACCAGCACTGTATTCTTATGAATCTGTAATGTACGATATATGTGTACGGTCAATTTTTTGTATTTGGAAACACCGATCTGTAATACATGTAACTATCTAATAATATGGTCATTCTTGTAAAGAAATAATATGGCCATAATTGTTAAATAGCATAAACATTTGTTTATCACTTCTCGAGTTTCAGAATCCCATCTCATTCAAACTTCTCGGCACATATATATAGTTGATATTTTAATTATTTTATATTCTTTTGGGACAATTGCATTTTTCCCCATTGCAAGACTTTCATAGTGGTGTGTTGTGCATTTCATTAAAAATAAATCTTTGAGGAGCATTAGAAACTAAAGGGTAAATGGGTAAAAGTACCGTGCATTCATTCATTATATATATATATAAATAAATGCATCTTAAGAAAAATATGCTATGAAAAGGAAATGTCGTAGTAATGCTTGCATTCTTACTCATGTTAACCATCTTAATGTGCACAATTGTAATCTTAGGGATCGGATAATATATCAAAACATTGTTATTACATGTACAATGTGCACAATAGTAGCATGTTCCATTTTGTAATTAATTTTTCTCCAATTCTTCCTTTTTTTAAATTAAAAGTATAACTTATTTGACAATACAATTTTTTTTTTCAATAACATTGTTAATTGGTTAATATTATAAAATTTTGTCACGGAAAAACTATAAACTAATTTATAGAGTTTTTCTTTTAAATTTAGTTGTCTACATTTTTTTAATCCATATAAAGCACAGCTATAATATTATAGGATTTATATCTCCTAAAGTAATTTATTGTTATTCTTTTTTTTTTTTGGCAAAATTTATTGTGTATATATAGTTATATTGGGTGCGCCGATTTTTAAATGAATCCATTGATTAAAAACTCTGTTTCCAAGTAAACCTTTTTTTTTTTTTGGGCAAGCTAAAATTTCTTGTCAGGCAATTATGCTAATGGTTGTTGAAACAGCGTGGCATAACATCAATATATATATATATATTATGCACGTATATAGAAGTAAGTGACAAATTAGTAGTCTCTGCCTCTCTGGTCTTAATTTGGCTCTGAGGAGATCTTAGATACAATCGATATGCGTTGTCCATTAATTTCGAGGTTACATGTCAAGCAAAACTAACTGCTTCTGTTTTTCCCCTAATTTTAAAAATTAAAATGCGTTTAAAGTCTTAGAAGTTTACATAACATTTGAATACTTTTGTCTAATCGTAGTACATACAAGAGGTTAACCCTCTCATTACGCCATTAATGAAAACTTAACTATAAATTAAATTGCAGACATTCTAATATGGTCAAATTTTGCTGTAATATGTTTTACTTTTGTGAGCTTGTATATATGCGTATATATATATATAACTACACACACACAGAGCACCAGAAGAAGGAGAAGCCTTCTGCTTTCATCACCTAAGGCCCCCTGTCTACTTTCAGTTTTTATAGTTAATAAGGCTGTCCAAACCTAGAAAGCCAGCTCGATTCTGTATAATTTCAAAAACCACCATTTGAGAACCACTTTTTTATCATTCTGAACACTGGTGGCTCTGGTCGCCATTGTCAAGTATATGCCAATTTCCTTTTGTTTTCTCCCCTAACAAGTCCAACACAAGATTAATTTAACATATGCTTTTCGATCTACATACCTACAATGCAAGACACTTCTCTAACATGATTTATCTGGATAGAAAAAAATTTAAATCTTATCAGCTCTGTCTTAAAATTTAGAAACTATTAAAATTTATTTATATTTAAAACTACTTTCATTCCTTGATACAAGAATTAATTGATTTTTTTTAAAGATTAAAAAGATTAAATAACTTATATAGCTATCACTTTCATCAAACTAATTTCATAATACATATAAATATTTCAATAATTCTTTTAATCTCTTCCAAAAAGTTAATTACGAGGCAAAAGTGTACAACTGTGTATTAACACCCTTCAGTGGATTCTTCAATTATAAATATCAAATAATAAATACAATGAAAGAAAGCCGGAGCTCATCACATCCTGAATAGCATTGACCGTTGGGCGTAAATACAAGCCACTAAAATGGAGACATGTGGCAAAGCATGTAAAGCACGCACTCCAAAGAAATTCATGCACCTAATATTCAAACCCCCCCTCCCCCCCCCCCAAAAATTTAATAATAATTTTCAAATCGTTGCTGGCGCTCGGTTTGACCACCCACCAATCTCTAGCTATTTGACAAAATCGTAATATTATTAAAATAATCATCTCTATTTTTTTTCCCCAGTAAAATAATCATCTCTAAAACTAAGGAATATTCCAATCACCCACGTATAAAAAACCTTCCTTCCAAGTTCCAACCTTCATTATGTTACCCAACGAAACCAAACCACGCCATCAATTCCTCTCTACTCCCCCTCCTCCTTCCTCCCCCTCCCCCTCCATCTTCATCAATGGATGAAATCGAAGTTCCTCAGTACTTTGTGTGTCCCATTTCGCTTCAGATCATGAAGGACCCTGTCACAACATTCACCGGTATAACCTACGACAGAGAAAGCATCGAACAATGGTTGCTCAAGGCTAAAGAACACAAGTGTCCCGTCACGAAGCAGCCATTGCCAAGAGGCTCCGATCTCACCCCCAACCACACCCTCCGCCGTCTCATCCAGGCTTGGTGTTCCGAAAACGCCGCTCACGGAGTAGATCGCATCCCTACCCCTAAATCCCCTCCCACCAAAACCCTTCTCCATAAACTGGTCAGAAATCTCGAGCTCCCCCATCTGTGCCGATCCGCATTGGAGAGATTGCATTCTCTGGCCACGGAAAACCAAAGGAACCTCAAGTGCATGGTAGAATCTGGCGTGGCCGAGTCCATGATTCATTTCATCACGAAAAATTCCAACGAGTTACCAGGTAACAACACTAATTCCCTCGAACAATCTCTGCGAATTCTACGCCTTCTCTGGACTAGTTGCGACAACATCAAGCCTCTGGTCGTCCACAACATCGACTTCATCAAATCGCTGACTTGGATTCTTCAGCTCCACGTGGACACCAACGTCAATTTGATAAACGAGGCAATGCCGGTGTTAAAATCCACCATCGAACTCGCAGATTCAACCCTTTTAGGAAGTTTGAAACCCGAATTCTTCAGTGAAATCAAAAAAGTTCTCAAAAACAGATCGATCTCACAACAAGCCATGAAGTCGGCGTTGCATATTCTCATAGAAACGTGCCCGTTAGGTAGAAACAGAACGAGGATAGTGGAAGCAGGAACAGTATATGAATTGATCCAGCTTGAGCTAGAGGGACCAGAGAAGAGCATAACGGAACTTGTATTTAACCTCCTTGCGCAGCTATGTTCGTGTGCGGACGGGAGGGAACAATTCTCGTCACACGCGGCGGGGATTGCGGTGGCGTCCAAGAGGGTTCTGAGGGTGTCTTCGGCAACGGATGATAGGGTGCTTCATGTGTTGTGGCTGATGGCGAGGTTCTCGGGGTCAAACGAAGTCGTATTGGAGATGTTGAGGGTGGGAGCCGTATCCAAGCTTTGCATGGTGATTCAGGCCAGTTGTGATCCGAGTTTAAAAGAGAAAGCCAGATCGATACTGAGGTTGCATTCTGAGTTTTGGAATAATTCGCCTTGTATTCAAGTTCATCTGTTAACCAGACACCGAAGTTGATGATGATTCAGAGAAAACCTGCTAGCTTCAGAATATAATCGAGATTATCTTGCTCTGGTTCTTTCTCTCTCTTTCTCTTTCTTTTTTACTTGCTTGTGCCGATAATTAATTAGTCTTAATGAACTATAATCAAGAAACAACTTTTTGAATATATGGATCATCCGATATTTTAGAATTTCAGTAATCCAAGGTACTGCCAGATCTTATGGGGTAAGTACAACCCAATCATACGGATCGAAGATAAAATTTGTCCCATTGTGTGGTTTGTATTCAAAAGCCAAATGTACAAAGTGTTAATAATTAATATTGATGAAGGCACGTGCTTTAATTTCTTGTGGACGATCACCTTCTTTCGTGTGCGTGAGTTCGCAACGAAATACTGAATCAGATCATAGTTGATCAGACGATCGATTATTGAAGACCAGAAATGAGAATAATGATTGTGTGCACGCAAACGTCTGAGCAATTTTAAAACTAGATAGTGAACTGGAAGCATGCTTAAATAAACCTGCAAAATATGGGAGGTATATAAGCACATGCTTTATATATAGATAAAGTGATGCTACACACACACATACTGGATTACATTTGTTAAGATTATGAACTGATAAATATATAACTCGCATTCACATGCAAATCAGTCATATATATGACGCAGGCCAAGGCAAATTCCCACTTAATTTCCCGTTAAAATCTTCAAATGAAGAGTTTGATCGGATTCCAGGACTGTTTCATGTGGCTACCTATATTTTTCTGGGGGGGGGGGGATGTACGGCCATATAATTGAATTTGGGTGTATAAGATCATATCTATATAGAAAGCATTATTTTTCTGTGAACCCGTATATGTTTAAGATTATCTATATATACATGTGATTCATGAATACACAAGTGTACATTGAAAAGATTGTATGACTTAGGATGTTCTAATTGATCAAAGCATAAATGACAGACGACACTTTAAGTTTAGAGTACTTAATAATCTTTCATGTGCATATAGTTGCAAAAAAAAAAAAAAAATCTTGGAAAATAATGAATAATCTTAGGATACCAAGTTAGATGGGGGAACAAATAATACACAATGGGACATGGTATATATTGATGATACATAAAACAATGGATCGAGTAAATCATTTTTTTTTATTTTTGTGGTAATTGTTTGATATACCCGAGTATCATAAGTCATAACATATATTTTTTTGCCGTTCAATATATATTAGTAAGTTAGAAGGCAAGACCAGGTAAATGATGTTCTCCAAAGTTTGATTATAGGGACGGTGGTGCATACAAGTCATAACCTGGGGCCATAATGCAGTATGGATGGGGTGTGTGTGTGTGTCTACGGACCATCGTGAATTGATGGCTCTGCTCGCCACCACCGACGTCATAACCCACGTGTTTCATTTATTCAATGCTGATTTGGTTGACTATCGTTAATCCCACTTGTTATCTATTCAACCCTTTTGGTTTCTTTTTCCGTTTTTGTCCGTTTGTTTATAGTCTAAAACTATAGCAGCCCTGCATTTTTTGGTGCAACTCATAGTATTTCGAAGTTAATTTAAACTTGATACAAATCCCTATTAGATCAATTAGGAGCATTAAAGTTAAAGTACTTGCAACAAATGTGTTTTTCATTATTTGAATTTGTACTCGTCTTCTAGCATGTATCAGACTGCATACCATATCAACCAATAGCTTATTGGTATAATTATGCATTTTTTATTAGAACCATAATTTGTTGTTCCTTCTCTCTCTGTTCTCTAGCTAATTTGTTGTCAGAATATTAAGTGGTCGAATTCACTCTTTCTTGATTGTGTGTGTTTTACGTATTATGTCATTGATGAACAATCGAGCTGCGTCTATGTCTCGCCATTATTTGTTTATAGTATGGTATATATTGTCCTTTTCACTATTTTCACAACAAGAAATATATATATTTATGTATATGTATACATTTGATTGATAAGAAATGTGTGGCACATCACTTTTTTGACTTAGTATAACTTGTTGAGGGCGTTGAGTTATTCTGGCTGGAAGTCAATTATGCAAGCGGAGGGCAAAAGGAGAAGTAGCGTTGAGGATGGATTGATCCAACTCAGCGATCTTTCTCATCTTTGAATATAGAGTCAACCTTTTGAATGAAGCACATACATCTATGGATCTCTCGTCTCATTAATGAGCCGTCACGTCTTCTGCTTATATTTTACATTCTGGCCTCTCAATTTTTTTTAATTACACCAACCCTAGAGCTTGAATTTAATTAGAAGGGCCTACGATATAAATAATTGTCAACTTTGAATATTAACCAGGAAAAGTTTAAAATAACTTGTATATATGTTGTCAGCCAGAAAATGTCTCTTCTGGCATGCCTTTTTGTTTATTACGTTTTGACCACCTGGTTGGTGCATTAATCAGTGCAATCAAATCAATGATATTCCAAAAAATAAAATTTAAAGCAGGTAGAGTAGAATTAAAATTATAAGCCTTGATTATTTAGGAAATAAATACAATCACATTCATCATGCATTTGAAAAAAAAACAAAAAAAAAAGTCCGCCCCCCATCTCCCATCTCATCACATAGGACAAACCTATACGATGAGAGAAGTGGGAGATTTTCATTAAACTCAATTTTTCCAATTACTATCAAAATCTTCAAGGCTACAGACTGAAAAAACTCCAAAATCAATTTTTGTTTAAAAAAATATATATTATCATGAATAAAGGATCCAAAGAATTAAACACCCATATGTTTTCAAATTTAGTACAAAGACTAGCTTATGAAAAAGAGCCCTTAAGTTGATGTCTATCATAATTACAAACTAGAACATGATATCATACCACACAATCCTATTGTCCAATTGAGATCCCCTAACAAGGCAAACCTTAATCTCCAAATTCATATTCCGTATTGGCCAAGTATTAAATAGACAATCAACATAAGGTTGAGTAAACAGAACCTCTAGCATTCAACACACATAAATGGTGAAAACATGCTCTAATATACAGATAGGTTCATAGTAACTCTAGGTTCAAGAAAAGTTTAGCCGCACAGTTTACATGACTCTACCCAAAAGAGCATACAACGAGAGACAGGAATGGATTAATCCTCAATGTCCCGATAAATCTAAGCTTTGCCTTCCCCAAGCTCCAAGATGTGTTTCTTTGCTTCTCCCATTACCAACACAATACGTTGCTGCCGTCTTCAAGCATGCAATCTGACGAAACTGTGCGTTTTTGCCTTCCGCTGTTGCAATTGCACCATAGAGTGGCGCACTTTCACGCTCAGAGCATCTTCCTTTAATTGTTCGCTTTATAATTAAATCAACTTCTCTTGCCTCGAAAGCCTCATTGATCCTACAAGCAATACAAAAACCAGTGAGGAATTTATATGTCATGATCGAATCAATATTCCACTTATAATTTTCACTATATATGTTATACAGATAGAGATATTAAATACACTTGAAAGAATTAATTAGTGAAATTTGATCTAAAGGATTCTTCTTCCATTGTTAACATTTTGTGTTGCATTGCTCATTTCTCTTGATAAAAGCCTTGCTTCTTCTTCTTCTTCTTCTTTTTCCTGTTTAGTTACGTTTAAAGGGTTTTAATTCAAGTCCGATCGCTCCTGCAAAAATACAGCAATAAATTACTTGGAGCATCCCAATTCCAAAATGACAAACCCGTATGTCTATCGTGGATTTCGCTGTTCCAATTAACTTCAATTCAGCAAAACAGCAAGAAATACGATAAAAGTTAATCAAGTTGAGAACTCTCTTAAAGAATTCAGATAAGCAAGTTGGATCTATATGATTGGGTCCGTTGGAATAAGCCTTGCCGCCCCCTATAGAGTTTTCAGTGCTTTCCCTTCGATTTCTGTCAACATAGATAGCTTATCCTATCTTTTAACATTCAAAAGATATAATTTTTTTCCTTCTGTCTTTATCTTGCTTAAAACTGACGCATTCCCTCCCTTTTTTTAAAAAAAAAAAAAATTCCTTTTTCTCTCTCCTGAAACTGAAGCCTCCTCTTCTCCCTGCAGAGCTTTGTTACACTTATTCCTTCCATAATTCCGGAGCCGGAAGCTTTTGCTGCACAGACATCGGCGGCGGGCCGGATATCATAAGAACCCTGGACCTCTAACCTCCTTAGGTATTTTAGGCCCAATTTTCTTTTTAATAGATCAACCAACTTATAAATAACACAACAAACCGTGTTGGGTCTTATTAAATATGAAGTGTCGGTCACCATCAATACAGCGAAAAGGAAGTGAAATTCATGAGTTTTATTAATTTGAAGGGAAAATTCATGAGTTTTATTAATTTGGACTTATTTGCTACACATGGACAACTTAGATTTTAATCTCTTTATTAAAAAAAGGAAGTGAGATGTCTCCTTAAATATAAATTAAAAAAAGATTCACGCATAAATTAAGCAAGTATAACGCGCGCGCACTACATAAATATATGACACGTTAAAAGCTGCCTCCTTAAACAAAAAAGCTATCAGGAAATAATCACTAGTTGCCTGCTTTTGATCGCAATCAGAACAGCAGACTTCTAAGGTCTGCATGAAATTTGAAACATTGCTTGCTCTTGTATAAGTTGATATTCTTTTATATAAGGGAAAATTAATAAAAAGTTCCGGTTCAGAAATTTTATTGGTAAAGAGGAATTGGGATATTTTAATACATAGGAGATACTATATTTTACAGAATTTCATATATAAACAAGACCATTACTTTAATTCAGGTCTCTTATAACAACAAAATTTTTCAGTAGAGATTTTTTTTTACGGATTTCTCCTTTACACAATCACTAGGAACTAAAAAGGAATAAACAGATCACTCGAAAATATGTGTTTAGAGTCAAAAATTGCCAACACAATTCGTGGAGCAGCATGTACGAATAATATGAGGTTATAATAAGATCAAAAGCTTGTTTATCAACAGTCCAGAATCACTTTATACAAGTCGAGATAACATTTCTTTCGCATACTTATCTTGAATTAGGTACAATCACTTTTAAAAAATTGATCCAAATAAACTCCAAATTGAAGCAGCGACATCCCGCTTATAGAGGAGCTTACTTGCAACTAAGCTAAACAATGACAACTTTGAGGATATTTTGAATGAGCTTGTAAATGCAATCCACATGTACAGCGGAGCGAGAAAGAGAGGTCTTGGATGAGCTAAAACTGGGGAAGTCAAGTGGAACGTATCAAGTTCTGAAGGTATCAGAGCGTGCAGGTAGGTACAGGCCATGCTCAGGTGATTCAATGAAGGCATCCAAATTTACGTGTTGCAGAAGAACAAGGCCATGGATCAACTTGTCTGTTTGTTTCCTTGCTATAACAGGTCATTGAATCATCACTTACTCGTGTGTGTGTGTGTGTGGTTAGTGCCACGTGTATATTGTTGGTGCATTTATTTTGAAGGTCAACCATGTACTGGGTCCAATAAATTGCATATTGCAGGGCCAAGGCCACTTGCTCAATGTTACTATCTTCATCAACACCCACGAAGTACTTCTCCTTATGCTACCGCTTCAATTAATTATTACCGTTCCCTTTTTTTTAATGAAAAAAGTTTAGACGATTTGAATCTAGGGATTTATCAGGGTCAAAATATACCAATAGATTCAGAGAATACTTACAGATTGTTCATCAACAAAGTTCTCACATTAATAAAAGAATTTAAACTCAACCTTTATATAGGTTGTAAACCAATTCCTTATCAATTGGACTAATTTCTATTATTCAATTGTACCCTTTATTATTAAGTCATGGCGCTTCGATATATGTATACTTTCGCATGCTTCTCAACAAAACCACACCATTTCCAATATTGGCAGATATTCGATGAACTTGTGCCTGGATATTTGTTGTATACGCCTCAATGATATCCATGTACTGGTATTTGTTTACACACACACGTAGGCATAGGTGGGTCCCTTTCACAAGTTGTATGCCCTATATATGGACAAAGGTTGAGTCTTCTTTTAAACTTTCCATTTACATGTGTCTTAATTTTATTGTAAATGCCTGAACATCTTTATCTATATATTAAAATAAACTTATTGAATAGAATGAATAAGGCCAGGATAAAGCAGATGTAACGGCATGAATCTCCCAGTGTTCGTATTGTTTTTTTTTTAGCGGAATCTTATCTCTTAAAATTCACAAATTTAATTATCTATCGCGTCGGGTCGTGCTCCTGCATGCATGTAAACTCACCGCTGCGTTATACCTCGAGAGAGATAATGGGCTAAGGGCGTATAACTTGAAATTGTGCGATTTATATTGGGTCAATTATTGAAGCTGATAGCTTTAGGTTGGTGTTTGCAAAGATAGTCATATTTGACTCATTATCAGATATTAAATATAAATAAATCTCCTAAGAAAAATTAAACCTTTAATTTACCACGTTGTAAGGATTGTTTACCACTAATTAAGTTTATGTTGATTGCAAGTGATTATAAGTTTTTTGAGTAGGTGAGGGGAAAGACGATATAAGGGCCCTTTTTTTAAAGAAAAAAATTCTTGAGGGCATTGGATTCAATAAACAAGCACCAACCTTATTGGACTTTTGAAGTCCATCAAGAAAATAGGGAAAGACGCACAATACAATGCACATATGCCAAAGTTAAGCCTGAATTTCGTATAGTAGAAAAATAAATAATTATTTCTACATAAAATCATAAATTATGGATGCTAGAGCTGAAATATATCCAATTATATACTTGAGCAATGAGCACATCATATCTATTGAATTCATGCTTATCATTGCAATATGTATGGGGTGGATTGGATTCCCCGGACAGATTAATTAATGCTGGTTGTCATGAAAATAAATTATATTTTTTATTGGGAAAGCGTGTCCTGCTAAATTAAATACTTTCATTTGCATCTTGAAGATATTTTTATCTATTATAAGAATCATTCAACCAGTTGAAAGTTTTGAAAAAAGTTCAGGAATTAAATTATTTCTACGGAGAATTGAGCCTCATGAAATTTTCATTGCACGTAAGGTTTATTATATTTATTCAATAAATTTTACTTGAGTTTTTATCAATAGGCGAAATTTATAAAATTCATTAGTAGAGATATACATATCCCACAAACTAAAGCCCGTACTCTCACTCTCTCGTCATGTGCTGCTATAGTAAATGTGACTGAGGAGCTAGCATGTGAACTGATCATTTTATTGGGAAGGCTACAATATAATCGGGCCAATAGAAGATTCGAGAGGACAAAACATTATTGCAACTAATTTTAATTGGCCAAAGTTAGGAGGACAATAATCCGACCATAATAATGTCCTAGTTAAGTTGTTTGTTTTGTTCCCCCGAAAGCACATCATTATTAAAACTCCTCCTCACTCCGTAACTTTCGCCATCTCTTGAGTTATTGTCTGGCTCAAAATCCCAACAACTCCAAGTTAATTGCCAATATTAATTACATATTTACGTGTTCTGTCTTTTTAGGGAAAAAAAAAATCAAAAGTTGCCCGATATTTCTTTAGGATTTTGCCGCGGGAAACTAGTCATTTTCATGGCCGATCTAGGCAAGTAGCATCAGTTCGGTGGGAATTGCGCGAAGCTTATATTACACATTCATGGTTCGTTTTACTACTTCTAATATATATAGCGCGCAAAAATACAGCACATATATATTTATAAATAATATATGCGTGTGACAATGAAATAAAGGCTATATTGTAAAGGGGTTTTATTCTAAATGTCGGCCACCTTTTTCATATAAAAAAAAGACTAATAAACCCATTTATGGGAAAGGCAAAACTGCCGTACGTAAACCAATCCCATATTTTCATGGCAGCATAATTATGGTGTTTCCCATGATAGTTGCCAAAAATTACAGGTGGTTGCAATTGGACTCTCTCTCTCTCTCTCTCTCGTGAATGAATGAGTAAGATTTTTACGTATCATTGCACATGCTTGCATGTTAAACTATTGGGTGACATCTTAATGTTCTGTACACATGGTTTCACAGTGTTTTGTGTTCACTAAATTTCTTATCTTTCAACGACTCCCACTCATCTCCTAGAAGATATTTTTGACCATTTTTATTGTAATGCTCTGGATAGTTTCAAGAAGTATTAAAACTTTTAACTTTAATCATATTAAATAAGGTTTTGAAAAGGTAGACAAATAGAATGAGTCACATTTAAATATTAAATACATGGACAAAATTGACAAATAAACATTAATACTCTCTAAGTAATATCCATATCATACACCAAAAAATGTTTTTAACATATTTTTTTAGTATGTACGTATTATGTGAATTGGTTAGAAGTGAGTAGTATTTAATATCTAACAGAGTATAATCCAAATACCTACATTAAACCTTATTAACCTTGACTTCATCAAAATCTTGATGTTGATTAAGGACCGTGAGTCCGCAAATGAAAACTTTTTGAGTAAATCAAAGCGTAACTAATGGAATTTAAACGAAAGAAGTCATACATGAAATACCAATTGAAAAGAAGTGGTGGAAATTAAAGTTTGCAAGATGGGGTGAAAGCTTTGACTAAATAAGATAATATAGATTAATGAAATGATTTTTATATATGCCAGCTAGCTAATTCATTGTTATGGGGGAGAATTAATTCGTAGTAAGCACTGTAAAAGAAAGTGAAGGAGACAAACATGAATGCTAAATACAGAAGGAATCAATTCTAAGCTAAGAAGTATAGAGACAAGAAAAGAAAGGAGGGGCGGTGAAGGGAATAAATTAAAGGGAAAACACTTTAAGAGTCTTTTAGTTAATGAGAGACAGACTGGGAGGATAGGGTGGCGGTTGAAAGGCTATAATCCTCTCATGTGGAATTCTGCGGTTGGATCCTCCCACGCTTGTCTTCTCTATCATTAATTCATCATATAAACATACACTATGCCGCCCCATCGTTGTATATCACTAGTCACCGATTAACTACTCATCAGAATTAAAATTAAGCAGCTGTAGTTAACTCATTGACTATGACTGAAAATAAATGGAACATTTTTTCAACTTTATACATATTTAAATGCATAGATGAACACTATACTTGTGATCTATCATATTTATAATTCACTTTTGGCATATTACATACATGCAAAAAAAAATCTTAAACTTCATTAATCATGTCTTAAAGTTGAACAACTTTCCAACTTTATATCTATTTTATATCCATTGTAACACATAAGAGTAAATTCATCATATAATGAATGAAAGATAAAGTTATACATTTACATGAAAAATTTAACGAGTTAACTTATAAATATAATTATATAAAACCTTATCTCACGGCTATATAAATATGATAAGACAGGAGTGTGTGAACGAAACTTCTTCTAGAAGGTTCCGTATGAGAGAATACTTCTACATTTATCCATCTATCTATCCATATCCCTTGAACTAAAACGTAGAGTGAATAGATGATGATGAAGAAAAAGTAAAGAGAGCAATGCTTTGAGACAGGTGTGAGCATGGGATTAGTGGATATTAAGCGTAGGAATATACCAAAATTCTGCTAGGCTGGCTGCCAATATCTCATGTAGTGGTTCACACCCATGATTAAAAAAGACGAACCTATAGCCACCGCTGGTCTGGCCATCGTGAGCATCCTGGTGTGGTCTGCCTCAACATGGCTTGGACCACGACTCATCGCAAAAACCATTAACCCTAATTATCCCACCCGATCAAGCTCCCACGCCTACATGTGGCATCCCTTCATTTGCTACAATGGGCGGTGCTTCTCTTTTCATACTAGCTAGAAGATTCTTTCAGGTGTGGGTGAGTATGTTTATATTTGCAAATCATGAGCATATTCGTTTAAGATTCATTGATCTGGCTGTAATAGAATTGATTGAAATTAAAATGATCTATTTGAATTTATACATAAAATATCATATGATTATTTTAATATAGAAATTCTGTTTTTGTGTGTCGTTAATTAATCCATTTTAACTATTTGTTGGCACAGGAATGTAAAAAAAACAAAAAAAAATCTTGTTGAAAAGGACTAGCTTAGAGTTTAATTCCCTGGTTCTCCTCATCACCTATAAAATTGATTGATCCATGCTAATAATTCTGATGAGAGAGATCAATCAGCAGAAGATTTTTTTTATTAAAAAAAAACAGAGAGAGAGGCAGATATTCTTTTGCGTTGGCAACAACACATTTATTGGTATTTGAAACTGTTATTTCACGCATCATAATTTAATCAACAAATAATATAATAAACACTAACAATTGTACATATACATTATACTTAAGTTTATTCCATTTATAAACCATAAATCATCTCAATTTGATGTAAATGATAAAGAAGATGGATATTCTGGCATTTTGCCACTATCTATCTTTTTACAGTGGCGCCATAATGGATCTTCTTATCACTGTGTTAATGATGGCCAAAACTCTTGTCGCTCATGAGAATAATTTACATATACATATATAATATATTTAATTTGTGTGTAGTACTCGTAAATTAAATCAAAGGCCTTTTTAATATATAAAGCAGCACTTGTGCAGAGAATATCTTCCTTTTATGTTTTGTTTAAAGAAAAAAAACTTTGGCTTCGAAAATATACCTGAGCTTTTAACAGCGCCTATGGCTTTCCTTTCTTTCATTTTTTTTAAATTGGAGTTTAGTGTTCAACAAAGTATATATTGTAATGTAGAGGTGCTTCCTCTGACGTTTAATTTTGGTATCTTATTTTCTTCCTTTTTTCCCCCTTTTTTCGCTGAAAAATAAAGGCCACACAATTCTGATAACTATGATTTTGTATGTTCTACCCTGGTTAATTAACGTTAATCTTCTTAGGCATCACTTCGTTCAATTGCACAATTTTCTAGAAAGTTAACTTTTCAAAAAGTAAATATATATATATATATAAAGTTGCATGGGTGATTTTGTATTTCCTGAGAAGTTGAAAAAAAAAAAATCAAATTGTGAGGGAATTGTAACGCTTGACTTGTAAGATGTTAGCTTTTTGGCCAACCAATTAAAGCGTACTACTATTTCATTACTTCTTGAAAAATCCAACAGTCCCGAAAAAATCGAGTCTCGTGAACCATATATAACTCCAAACTAGCGAGTTTAATCACACACGTGATTCCAGAACGACTGACTCAAATCATCCTATACTAATAATTAACAATTTCACGTAACTTCTGTATTTAAATTTTTTAACACCTAATAGATAATTGATGCTAAACTCCTAAAAATCCTGCAAGCTTTTCTATTACCGGCGTGTTTTTGACAATTATACCCAAAAAAAAAATGTACATGCATGGATCAAACATCGCAGATGGACTACTTAATTGTATATAAGGACATAAATATAGCATACATACAAAATATATATGTATGCGCATCTCAAAGTGCTCAAGTGTGTATATGTGGATGAAACGATAAATTATTCGTGTCCTTGGTCGGTTCTGTGCTTTTCAAAGTTTCATAGTTGATAAGAAGCAGACTTGTGCTGTGCCTTTTTGCAATGAAAAGAAAAAGCCTATATACTCGGTGGATTGCCAAGCCAGCCAGCCTTTGTATCAATTCGTTGAGATTTTCTTATCATTGATTGACGCTTTTCCCATCTCTTTTTTCTTCGGGAGGGTTCTGAAACTTCCATTATTCATGCATGCATGTGTCCCACAACACTTCATAATTTTTTTTTGGACTGCATATTAAAACAAAATTAAAATGTGGTAGTGGTCGATTAAGAATTGTTGATTAGCGAAGAAGGAAATGTGAGTGTGTGGAGAGATCCAAAGAGGAGAATTCAAAGTTAACATGTGCATCAAAAAGCAGCGAGAAAGAATAAAAGATTGCATGTCTATTTGGGGTCCATTTTGATGCAATCACCTTTCCATTAAGTAAACATAGTAAAATAGTTGTCATAATTCTATTAAACACTTGTTTTAAGTCAAATAAAGAAATATCAGTGGTTAAAAAGTAACCAAAATCATATGGTGTTATATATCGATAATATAAATAACTATCAGGGAACAAAGGGAAATGATGATTTGGATGGGCCTTTTGTATAAAATTTGAATCGGAATTTTAAGATTTTTGGGGATAAAAATATTATGCTAATCTCATTATTTAGTTTTAAAACGTAAATATAATTTTGGCTTCCTGTGGAGAAAGAAAGACGAGAGGGACGAAGGATGGGTCGTTGTTGGCAAAATGATTGTTCCAGACTTGGTTTGCAGCTGGACTGTGATGCTATTGATATCAGCACTCGCACAAACTCCAACCTAAAGCCCCTACGCATTTGATCTCATGGAAACGACTACCGATGAACATAGGGACTAGCATATAAAATAGAAAGCAAATTTAATTAACTGATGAAGTGAACAATACAAATTCAAAGTAGAGCTCATCCAAAAAAAGATTGTCCATTGCTTGACAGAATTTCTCAGACTTAGAGTATGTTTAGGAATAACTTTTTTAAGTAATTTTATGCAATCTGAGGTAAGTATATGAGAGAAATTTTATCTCGATTTATATAAAAATGCTTTTTAAGTGATTACCAAACAAACCTAAAACTGATTTCTCATCAACAGTTGACGTCCTTAGGATAGAGGCTCCATGGGTGGGGGATAGCCTTTCTTTGCCCCCTCAATGAAAGTACTGATACGATTATCATAAGCCTAGATGGCTATTTATTGGGTGAAAAGATTTTTTGAGAGAATTGGACAAAAATTCCATATTAAAGAATTAATTATAAAATGTAACATTCCACATATATGTAATAAAGTTTTTATAATATGCAACTGAACTTTTATATTATGTGTAACTGAATTTCTACATATGCAACTGAGCAGATATCATTTTACAACTAATTTTTTAATGAAGGATTTTTCTTTAATTTTTCAAGATTTTTTAAAATTATAAGCCTTATTTCTCTTTTTATCAATTCAAAACGAAAATTTACAAGCACGAATTTAAAAGGGTTCAGCTCACCTTAAAAAATTAATCTATTGAGGAGGAGATCCTCTTAAATTTATAACACTCACTTTTCATTTAAGAGCTAATGTTCCGTTCCGTGAATAGGGATAGCCCTCTTCGTGCCTCTCACTTAAAGTACTAATGTTACAAGCACAAGCCTAAGAGACAAGAGAAACCTTACTTATGTGAGATTTATTAAAAAAACTAATTTAAATGCAAGGGAATTTGTTTCATATATGAAAGAAATAATGAATATTAAAAACAGTGAAGAAGGGTGAAACTGGGGGAAGTGCGTGGGTATGGGATGGAGATGCTACGAGTATGCATTAGAGAATATGTAGTACAGAGACAAATACGGGAACAGAGAGAAGGTGAGGGTCAAATCATGGTGGGATTTTATCACATAGGTTGCTGTTTCTGGCAATGCACAGAGAAAGACCTCTGGGATAGGAAATGCCCCTAAACTTACAAAGGCAGGGCACGGCCTAACCCTACACCTAATTAAATGAGACCGCTCAGATATATTTTTAATTTTTGAATAATAATAATAAGTTGAAGAATGAGTGTGTGCGCGCGCAGTGGACAAGGGGGACTATGGGGTAGGGACAGAACCATATGCTCTCTCTTTTTCCCCCTTCCTAATGTTTGCATGACCATTGGTCTCTCTTCTTATCGCGATTCCTTTTTATTTTCCTCATTCAAAACCCTTCTTCGCCTTTCCCTCCCATCCTTACGTGTCTCCCTACCGTTGGTTCTCACCCTTCCACATTTTTCTTACGTGCCTCTCTCCCATTGGTTCTCAGTTCTCACCTTTCCGCGCACTTGCTTCTGTGTCCAATTACCTTACAGAGAGGTGGAGTCAAAAGTTTTAGTTTTTTTTTTCGAGTAGAAACTGGAATCATAATAAATCATAGAAAAGGTACATCCAGAAAGATTATAAGGCCCTAAAGTAGATCGTCACCAAACACCTCTTGGAAGGGAGGAGTGCAGGTGATCAAAAATACAAAAGTTGTATATAAGATTATGTGCATCTAGTTAAGTGATATGTGGTAGAATTGTTTTAGTTGGTTTTTTCTTTTTTACATCTCCATAGTTTTAAATATAAAATTCTTTAGCCAAAATATTAATTTTTCTAAATATCGTTCACTGTAATATTTTCAAAAAAAAACTATTAACTAAATAAACAACTTCATCTTTTGTGTAATTATATTAAAAATGGTTTTGATATTTAAAAATGTTAAATAATTTTAACTAATTTTCTTTATCTTTATAAAATTATTAATTTACATTCATAACAAAAACAAGAGGAAGTAATTTAGTGTCATTTTTTAAGGTGTCATAGAGATATAAAGAGAGTGCGTTGTACGCGTAATTTAAGTGCCTGATTGGCAAACACTAAAAAATATAACCTTTTCCTATAAA
>QFDD01000596.1:0-40163 GCA_006871305.1 Vachellia collinsii
ACTTTGTAATGTGCTATATGTCAAACAATGGCGCCCATTGCATACTTGACTTTACTTGTTTACTTTTTATATTGATTAGTAATGGGGGAATTGATCATAGTGTTTTATTATTTCAGCCCTGACACATGCATATTAAGTTTGAAAAGCATGTTGCATTCAAATTATCAATATAAAATACATATGCTGAGCAGCAGGATAACAGAAGTCAGATCAACAGTAGAATCGTTAATTTGAAATAACTGTCACTGTGGTGGTTTCTAATGTTTTCTGCTAAATGTATAGGTATATTATTAACCTGGGTCTCTTTTTATTCTGTAATTAGTAGTGATGGAAGGCCAAGCAGTGCAAGCATTTTTGTTGGTGGATTTATCTTGGGAGGACTCATCGTTGGCACACTGGGCTGTGTATATGCACCTCAGGTAGTATTTATTACTCCCTTTCTCCTTATTGTAGGTCTCAAACTTTGGATTTGTTTTGTTCCTAAATATAGGTCCCTCAGTCTCAATACAGATTTCTAGGTGTAATTTAATCATCATGGCACCCTTGCATGTTTAAAACATTATGACATTTATTTGAGGGAAAGAATGTAAAGAAAAATCAAATTTTTACACAACCTAATGTTATTGAGATGGACCTCTTGGTTAACAATTTTTCTAAAAATTTGGCTATTGATAGAGTTCAATGACGTGATCTATGTAGCTAATTTCACCTAGTGGAATGAGATGTCTTGTTGTTGTTCTTGTGTTTTGAAAAATTAGGACCTATAAGGGATGGAGGGACTACTGTGATACTGCTTCAACAGATAGATGTTATTACCCAATAGGATGCTGTCTAAGATTTTATTCATATAGACTTAATGCATATTTAAATTGTAATTGCTTGTCCCATCTTCCTATCAAGTCAATAGAAGTCAATAATCTGCAGTACAAATACAAGTTATTGGCCGTATTGACCTTTAAAAGTTTTAAGATATCGGAATATTATCATCTTATTTTTTATGCTGCGGATAGAAATATTTTTTTCGTGGGTATGATCTGCTTGATTTTTATTTAATATTTTTTTCCTCTTTCACAGATCAGCAAGGCACTAGCTGGTGCTGACCGAAAGGAACTAATGAGAAAATTGCCAAAATTCATCTATGATGAAGAAAAGGCATTAGAGGTAAGACGTTACTAGTTTCTCTTGATTCCATCCTTCATATCTGTCTGGCGTCTGAAGACTGTTAAGGGCACTTCTTAGTTGATCGTGCAAAATTGTATAACTATTCTCTGAGATATTAAGGCATAATGCCTGTCATCTGAAGAGTGCTGTATTATCGACATGCTGACTTCTATATTTTGAATTTTGTTAACAAGCTGTTTAATGAAAATTGTCTAATTATTGCTACTTTGAGGCTCATTGGAATATAAATGTCTCATTTCACTCACAGTTTTCTTTCCTTGAGTTGCAGAAAACTAGGAAAGTACTGGCCGAGAAAATTGCACAACTGAACGATGCCATCGATGATGTTTCTGCTCAGCTGCGATCAGAGGAGGCCCCGAATGGAGTAGTTGTGAACTCTGAAGTTGAAACTGCTACATGAGACTGACTGCTATGGTGCAACTGCCTCTCACTTGAGGATTAACTTGCTTAAAAAAATGTATCTGAATTTCTTGTACTATCTTCAGCTTTTATTGGCAGCTCTTGGCTTGGGTTGAACAGTTTTGCCCTTCGCATGCCTGTGGCCGTTCTTCTGGAGATCAATGCATACAGCATGAGCTGATTATATTATAAGTATGAACCAGCAAATGTCTTAGCTAGTAAGATGACTTTGTATTTTATAAATAATGAATTGCATTTATTTTGTGATTTTCCAAAATATTTTTCTTATATTGCATCTAGTTACGAGTGTAGGATTATATGCAGGGGAGCATTGAAAAATGAAAAGCGGCATCATATATTCATATCCATAGGTTCTTCAGGATGCGATTGAAGTATACAGAATAATCTAATATGCAAGAGGCGCGAAGTAGAAATAATCCGAAGAAGCTAAAAGGACTTTTGTGACCCAAAATAAAAATGAAACATTTACTAAATGCTTTAAATCAGTACTGTTAGATTATAAAAAAAAAAAACAAAACGTAATAATGTTATGTATATTATCAATTTATAATAGATAGATGGCATGCATATGATCTTACAAATAGCAATTAAACTACGTAGTTCTTTTTAATTATTCCATTTAGAGTTAGTAAAGCCTAGTTCTTTTTAGTTTACATTAGACGCTGAAGATGTGAATTTTATTTGAGCCTGATAAAGTATATAGAAAAAATAAAAAAAAATTAAGTAATTGCAGGAAAAGATGTATTCATCCGACTCATAAATAATTTTTTTTATATTATTTATGCCATGCTAGTGATTGGTCTCTTTGCCCACCTTTCCTGTTCAAATAGTAAGAGGTAAAATTCAGGTAACCTCTTTCAACCATCAATGAAGCCTGTGCAACAAGTTAGCAGACTATTGGTGGAAGATTTTAGGAGAATCCCGTTAAAATACCATTTAAATCTATAAAAGATAAATCATGGTGGTATTGAATATGAATAATATCAAATCAGAATGGTTACCCCAATTTGGAATACTGAAATATCAGTAAAAGACTTGGGGGAAGGGGAAAAATGAGTAAAAGACCATTTTGCCCCCCCAGCTTGGGACAGCCACCGTAATGCATATTCAATACCTTAATTTGTAGATTTCAAAGCTATTTTAACCTGATTATCCCAAGATTTTACTGCTACTGTTATTATTATTGCAATATTCTGAATATAAAGGAGAGGGACAGTATTGGGAAATACAAAAAAAGTAGAGAGGGTGGACAATCTGTGGCTCAAATTGTGAACCGGAACTTGTCTGTCCAAACGTGATCTTATCTGATAGACGTTGATTCAACTTATTCACCACTCATTCGCACAAGTGAACAGCAACCATAGTCTTCATAAAGGAAAAGAGGAAACACAATCTAATATATATTTATAGAGGAAGCTGTCGGGAAGGTATCGTAGCAGCCATGGCCACCAACGCAGCTCTTGCTTCTACCAGAATCCCCACTAACGCAAGGCTTCTTCCATCCAAGGCCTCTCACTCTTTCGCTTCTCAGTGCGCCCCCAAGGTGCACCCACCTATTCATGACTGTGACTAGCGCCCTTTATACTTCCTCCCTCCCGCGTTCACCTGCCTCTTTTGTTTGTGCAGAGACTTGAAGGGGCTGAATTCTCTGGCCTTAGATCCACCTCATGCCTTGCCTTTGGCAGCAATGTCCCTCACTCTTCCTTTTTTGATGTGGTCGCTGCCCAACTTTCTTCCCAGGTTTTCTCGCTTTCCACTCTTGTTTCCTTTCTCTGGGAAATCACTTTTAGACAGAGGTTGAGGGAAGTGTTCCTCTCATGAATTTCTCTCTTTCTCTTTCATTTTCTTGCTCGGATGATTGATAGTTTTGATGACTTGATGAGTCATAAGTTGGTTGATATGGTTGTTTGAATTGGGGGATTGGAAAAACAGAGGAGGGAACCAAGTGGGGGAAGGGCAGAGACAGTGGCGAAATTGAAGGTGGCGATCAATGGTTTTGGACGCATTGGGAGGAACTTCCTCCGCTGCTGGCATGGCCGGAAAGACTCACCCCTCGACGTCTTGGTGGTCAATGACAGCGGTGGTGTCAAGAATGTAAGCTGCGGGAATGAATTGGGTTTTGTTATATGGGCCACACAACCACAACCTTCACGCGTGTATTCATATACATATTTATGTGCAGGCATCGCATTTGCTCAAATATGACTCAATGCTGGGAACGTTCAAAGCAGATGTGAAAATACTTAACGACGAAACCATCACCGTAGATGGGAAGCCCATCAAGGTTGTGTCCAACAGGGATCCTCTCAAGCTTCCTTGGGCTGAACTCGGAATTGACATTGTTATTGAGGTATTAATTCGTTAAGATGTGAGGCAGAGTGAGCATTCATGTTAACAATGCTAGCTCTCTCACAAAACTAATGCCTGCAGGGAACGGGTGTGTTCGTGGATGGGCCTGGCGCAGGGAAACACATCCAGGCAGGGGCCAAGAAAGTTATCATCACTGCTCCTGCCAAAGGAGCCGATATTCCTACTTATGTCCTTGGGGTCAATGAACAGGATTACTCCCACGATGTCGCTAACATCATAAGGTTGGTCTCCCTCTGCTAAGCTAGCTTCAGGTTCTATATATTCCCCCGGCTTTCATTCATCCATGCACCGTCTTTTTTGTTTCTGTAATGCAGCAACGCCTCCTGCACTACAAACTGTCTTGCTCCTTTCGTGAAGGTCCTGGACGAAGAGTTTGGTGAGCGGATGCATTCGAAAGAGCAAATATGTGGAGGGTGAATGAAGATAGATGTGATTGATTTGGTGTTGGCGTTAATAATGCAGGCATAGTGAAGGGAACCATGACGACCACGCACTCCTACACAGGAGACCAGAGGCTACTGGATGCGTCGCACAGGGACTTGAGGAGAGCGAGGGCCGCGGCACTGAACATAGTGCCCACCAGCACGGGAGCAGCGAAGGCCGTGTCGCTGGTGCTGCCAAAGCTGAAGGGGAAGCTGAACGGAATAGCACTGAGGGTGCCGACGCCGAACGTATCGGTGGTGGACCTGGTGGTGAACGTGGAGAAGAAGGGCGTGACGGCGGAAGACGTGAATGGGGCATTCAGGAGGACGGCAGAGGGGCCTCTGAAAGGCATATTGGAGGTGTGTGATGTTCCGCTGGTGTCTGTGGACTTCCGCTGCACTGATGTTTCTTCCACCATTGATTCCTCGCTCACCATGGTGATGGGCGATGACATGGTGAAGGTGGTTGCTTGGTACGACAACGAGTGGGGTTACAGCCAGAGAGTTGTGGACCTCGCACATCTGGTCGCAGCCAAGTGGCCAGGCGCCCCTGCTGCGGCTAGCGGAGACCCCTTGGAAGATTTCTGCAAGACAAACCCAGCCGATGAGGAATGCAAAGTCTATGAAGCTTGAACCCGTACTCTCTCTCTCTCTCTCTCTCTGTGTTTTTTAGTTAAATAAATCATAACTAATAGCTGTATACTAACTACACTATTTATTGGGCATCCCACGCTCTCTTGTATTGTTTTCTGTTTGTTTCCACTCATGTGCTTCCTCTTCCAAATTATAATTTCTCATTCTCTGCGTACACATTGATCCTTTCATTTCATAGCCATATTTTCCTCCACACGTCCATTTATTTGAAATCGGAATGATTAACGGTGTTATAATGGGATTGCCTTCTTCCCCTTCTTTCTTGCCAACACAGTTCATTCCTTATAACAACTAGTCAAGACTACAGAGATAGTACAGCAAAATAAGTAAATAACATAAAATGTGGGAAGTGACATCACTTCTCGTGAAATGTGGGTATGGCCAGGATACAGAAGAGAACGCAAGTTAAAAATTGAAAAGGCGTACTTGCTGAAAAAAGGGAAACCTTCAAAATGAATTACTGTCAAATTCAAAATGACTTGAGGTAGATACTTGGTAATTACAAAAATGAAAGACGGACAGGGAAACAAATCACAGCGGATGATAGTGTTTCAGCCGGGATCAACATCAATGCCTGGCCCGTTACATCCCAAAATCTTCTTCAACTGCTGCAATCTTAACTGCTTACCATCCAACGCATTAACCTCTCCTCTATTGCGCAAGAATATAAAAACGCACTGACCTCGTCTAAACGCTTGTGGTTTGCCAGTTTCCTCATCTACTGAAAGGGTAGGACCCACCCGACCCCCCATACTTGGAAAAACGTGGTTTCACCTCCACACCCGCCAAGTGAAGCCACTCCCACGGTTCATCTGTCCAATGCGTGTTTAAAGCCGTTTTCCCTCCCCCAGTTCAGAGGCATGTTATATATTTCCAAGGTATTTTTGTATTTTTTAAAGTTTCATAAAATCAATTTTCATAAATTATGTTAGCATCTTTAAAAATTAAATTTAATAATTTATATTTACAAGTCAAACTTTTATGATTACAAAATGGATTGAATTATTCATAAGTCAAATTTGCAAAACTTGGAACAAAAATTAAAATTTTTAAAATCTGTCTGTACTTAGTCTTCTTGAGATTTATGATTATGATGACTTTTCCTTTCCTATAAGCCATCTGATCTTTTTACAAGTAACAAATATCTAATTCATGTAAAAGATGTATTAATCAAGGGGAAAATGAAAAATAATACATTAAATTTTTGGATAAAATAAAATTGCTGCTTGTATATAGTATCAAACCCAAGATTATTGTAAATAAATAAGGTTTAGAATGATGGGGTCATTCATAATTTCATATAGATAAAAGGGAAAATCCTCAAAAGTACATATTGAATAAAAATCTCATGAATAGGCACAATGACAGACAGGAGAGAATGTAAGAATTTGGAATTTTAAATTTGAGTTAAAATGACCAAACTGATTAATAACTATTGAAACTTAATTGCAACTTTTGTAATGATTTTAGTAAATTTTCACCTAAGGTGTGAATGTTCTAATTCTGAGTTGGTTGACACCATTACTTAATATATTGATTACTTTTTTAAATCCAACGACAACTTCTATAAATATGTTAAATTACTTAAAGTCAATATGGTCTTTTCCTTTAAATTTTGAAATGCCACACGTCTTTTTGTTTATTTATGTGACGTCTTTTGAATTTCCAAATTTAAGAGATATTTTTTGGGTATTTCCCATAAATAAAAACTTGTAAATAATTAAATGAGGTAACTGCTAAAACTCCTCAGCAATGTGTCGAATATCTTTATTTATGTACAAATTTTTTTTGATATACAGTTAGAGATATATTCCGCACCAAACCATTTGCTTCTACAAAAGATAGGATGTAAATGGTTTAAACATTTACAAACAATTTTACTTCTACAAAATATATTTGGACAATAAATTTTACCATAAAACATTTACAAACAATTTTTTTGGAAATCAGCAAAATCAATGTACTTTTAGTTAAAAATAACGTAAAATCACTTTCAAAAATTTAATCCAAAAAGGGGCAGGCCGAAGCCTGGAGCTGATGGGTCGCTCTTTAATCAGGGCTCCGAATCGCTTTACTAAATTCCAGCCCCGACCAACCAAACCACAGGACCGTTGTTTATTGGCGGAGATTTTAAGCGAAAAAAAGTTATACGTCTGTTTATCAAAGATCTCTCCTTTGTTGCTCTCGTCTTAGATTCAATCCACCTTGATCTTTCGAGTACCTTTCCTGGATTCATTGGTGCAATGTAAGTTTTGTTTTTCCTCCATAGCATTTCTTTCGGGTCTCAGGGTGAGAGGAGTGAAGTACATGATTGCGAGTTCAACACGATATTGAGCGCTTGTACTTTAATTTCTTAACCGACCATTTAATCCAGAGACTCTCCATTTTTGTGCGAAGCATCAACTGGAAAATTTTCCTCTGATTTGGGCATACGTATGACTGTTCCCAGGTTTTTACAATTAGTCTCTGTGAATTTCTTCGCCCGTGATTAAAAGTTATATTTGAAGCGTAACTGAGTTATTTTCTTTTCTTTCTTAAAATCATGTCAGTGGGATTTTGCTAGATGGCTTTATGTTCCCCGTTGAATTGTTGTGGGAATCTGAGTGATCTTTGGATCGTTAATTTGCTATAACCTAAGTATATTCTACATGGCAATGGGTTCAAAAGAAATGTTAATTGCTCCCACTTTTGGAAATATGCTTCATATTTATGTTCCTACTCTTTTGACGATTCTCTGGTCTAACCTGTGTTTTCTTTCTCTTGATGAGACACAGAAAGCGAGCTTGTGCACAAATCCGAATGCAAATTAAAACATAATGATGGGATTTGCGCATTTCTTCGCGCATCATAAGTGAGCATAATGTTTTCCGAGAGATTAGCAGCTGATGAATCTCTTTGTCAAGATTTGGAGAGTTTGAGCGTTTCAAAGCGTCTTGTGAGGTGCGTCAGCCAGAAGTTGAGGGAAAAAAACAACAAAGGGAGAGGGAAAGAAGATGATACTGGAAAGGGAGTCTCTTTAAGATGTCTTACTCTGTATAGTCGAGGTGGGGGCTGCAAGGTAGGTGCTGATACTAGTGACGAATTTGGGGATTCAAACAGTAGAAGGAGGTCCAGTGCTAGTGAAGAAGGAAAGGGATACAGACCAATTTGTGGTCCTGAAGAAACTACTGTGGATTGCTTCTCATATGGGGTGAAGGAGAAGTTTTGGAGGAAACATAACAGAAAAAATTCTGGACTTGAGGAGTCTGTCAGTAATAGTAGAATGCATATCTTCCTTCCGGATGACATTCTTGAAATGTGCTTGGTCCGGCTTCCATTGACGAGTCTCATGAATGCTCGCCTTGTGTGCAAGAAATGGAGATCCTTGACAACCACTCCTAGATTCCTTCAGATGAGATGGGAGGGTTCATACCAAAAGCCATGGTTATTTCTTTTTGGTGCTGTTAAAGATGGCCTTTGCTCTGGTGAGATACATGCATTGGATATGTCTCTTAATCAGTGGCATAGGATAGATGCTGATTTGCTCAAGGGACGGTTCATGTTTTCTGTTGCCAGTATACTGGATGATATTTTCGTTGTTGGAGGATGTTCAAGTTTGACTAACTTTGGAAAGGTGGACAGGAGCTCATTTAAGACACACAAAGGAGTATTGATGTTTAGTCCCTTGACAAGAGCATGGCGTAAAATATCATCAATGAAATATGCTAGATCAATTCCTATACTAGGAGTGTCTGAGGTCAGTATGGATTTTTCTACTTGTCATGTTCATCAAAGTTGGCAGGATAGACGTTTTCCAAGATCCAGGATTGGTGGGGTTTCAGATGTCTATGAGGATCCACATAAGCTTTCGATGAGGCGTCAGTGCAGAACTACTGCCAATGAGCATGATGCTTTGTCTTTCTCAAGTCGAAAATCTTACAGGATCATTAGACAAAGAAATGATCATTCAGGTTCAAAAGGCAGTAAAAGATTTGTATTGATAGCTGTAGGAGGTCTGGGATCTTGGGATGAGCCTTTGGATTCTGGAGAAATCTATGATTCTGGATCAAATAAATGGACCGAAATCCAGAGATTTCCTTCAGATTTTGGTGTTGCTTGTTCTGGAGTTGTTTGCGGGGGAATATTTTATGTCTATTCTGAGACTGACAAGCTTGCAGCATATAACATAGAACGTGGCTTCTGGATTGCAATTCAAACGTCTCCATTCCCACCTCGGGTGCATGAATACTACCCTAAGCTCGTATCATGTAATGGCAGGCTCTTTGTGCTCTCCGTGTCCTGGTGTGAAGGGGATGGTCAAATTGGCCGACGAAACAAGGCTGTTAGAAAGTTATGGGAATTAGATCTCATGCATCTCACCTGGACGGAAATCTCAGTGCATCCAGATGCCCCAATGGACTGGAATGCAGTTTTTGTGGGCAGCAAAAACCTCGTTTTTGGGGTTGAAATGTTCAAAATATTTGGTCAGGTGTTGGATTTCTTCACGGTATGCGATGTGTCTCACAATGCAAACTGGAGTCATATTTCGAGGAATCATGTTACTCATGAGCTGGATGCTTCTTCATGCTTGACCAAATCATTGGCAGTGCTACATCTTTGAAGTCATTTACGGGCTAATGCGAAACAGTGGGACATGATGTCTTAGAATCCGATGGAATCAGTTCCTCTGCCTTTTATTTTCTGCGCGACATTGTATACGGTCAGGTCTTCAGCAATGTCTCGGTTTCAGGGTTGCTCGTGTACTCCTTTTTAACTCGTTTCCCCGCACCAGTCATATTGTTGCATCCCTGCCCCACTTCTATTTCTCCTGTTCTGGGAGTAGTTATTGTGGATTGATTTTTGCCGTTCTGCATGCTCTTTGCTCCGTCTTTTTTACTTTGAATAGCCTTGAACATACAGTACATATCAACATGTCAGTATGTTAAGATTTATCCAATGGAGAGGCATAAACTTGATTTGTTGGAGTTGTCACGAGGTTCCCCCGAAGTTTATGATGAGTGAAGTGACGATGAATGAATAGTAAAATATTTATTTTTTGATAGCTATATTGTAAGCATATAAGCTTAATTACATTATACTAATTCTTGCGGCTACATGACATTTATTATTATTCAGGATAATTACGGATATGTTATTTTGGAGTTTAATATCACTTATCAGTTATAGCGTTAACTAGCTATTATTCGTCGGCATTTCGTGTGCCTGAGTGTGCGGAGAATTTTAAAGTTGGGAGTGTCTTGTGCCATCCGTGGGATATTTATCAAACTCTGATGAGCCATATGTCAACTCCAGGCTTATTTTTTCTCTGAACATATCATATTAACGCTCAAAACTAAAACTGTTTTGTTTGTTATTAAGAAAATGTGTTTTATTAGATTTGTTTACCCTTTCATACTTTCTCATGACGCCCACAGAAAAATGACCTTTCAAACGACCATAGCCGTTTTGGTGTTTTGAAATTCAAGGAATGAGTCTCACAACTTGACTACGTATATATAATCAATGTATCGGTATTGATGTATTGATTGGGAGCGAAGCAAGGGGAGCGTGGCATAACAAACCGTTTATATTTTCCACATGCTTACACTGACAGTACATGTAACTAACTGAAAATAGCTACAGAAACACAACAACAAAACATCTTTTGGAACCTTTTAAAAGAATGGGTATTCCGTGTAAGACAACTTCAATTGCATTTCGAGGCAAAGCCGATAATAACCACAAATAATACAGTAAACTCGTAAGTGCTCAGGCACAGATCCTCTCACAGACTGCAGTAGTTGAGGGATGGTGGGAAGAGAGAGGAAAAAGGGCAAGTCCCACTTTAGCGGTGCTCAACCTTATTTTTCTCTCTCCGACCGCATGTGCATTGTGCAGTGTTATAGACAACCCTATCCCAACATTAAAAGTAAAAATTACATACAATCTTTGAAGTGAGAGGCCTATCCCATGTTTGGAAAAATTCCAGAGAAGTTTGGAATCTTGTCCACATGCTTGAGAGCACGCTCAGCAATCTGTCGAGTTCGATAGTCACCATGCTGGAAAGCATCAACAAGTGCAGTACCCACATTTTGATCACCAGAAACTTCATAGGCTATATCATCAGTTCGCAACAATCTCTCAACTGCCCAGACTGCCCTCCTCCTCAGATTTTCTGTCCGTTTCTCAAGTAACACGTCAAGTATAGGCTTAATTCCCTCTTCCTCAAAAAGCACCATCACCCCTTGTTCAATATCAACTCCATCGTCTAACAAAGTAGATAAAGCTGCCAGTGCAGCCTCAACCACGTTCACATTTGTGTGGTCCAGTAGGGCTACTAACTTCCGTACTGCCTGCCCTTCAATTAGACAAAATGTTTCTTTTAATGAACATAACCCTCGGTGGAGCCTGCACAATCCCGTTATGACAGGCTGTTTGCTTAGGCATGGAAATATTGAGGCACAAAAACCAGGAGATGGCATCTCAGGTAATTTTGTTAAATTCTTTGATTCTTGGGACAGATTCTCTAAAGCAATAGCAGAAACCATCTGTACATTATCAAGTCCATTGGATTGGAGCAGTTCAATAAATAGTGCAGCAAGACTATGCTCACGGCAGAATGATAAAGCTTCAGGCTCATCGGCCAATACATATGTAAGCCTTGCAAGAATCTTCACAAGCCCTTCAAGAAATGGTGTCACAAAGCGACTGCCTCTGATCTCTCCCTGCCTAATGGTAATCACTCTAGAGTAGACCAGCTGAAAGGCACCTTCATCTAGCATCTGTCTTGTGAGCCCCAGATCCCTCTCAGGTAGATCTGCTAGCAGACCAACAGCTGCTGCCTGCTCTTCACTAATTCCTGTATTTTCTGAAATGACTTTAATTAGACTTCCCAGTTGTCCAACTGAACCACGCAATGCATCAGCTAATTCCTGGCCCATAAGAGGAGACAAATTCCGAAGGAGTTTTATAGATGCAACACGCAAATCTTTCTGTGGAGCCTCAATAAATTGAACAAGACTGATAATGGCACCAGAGCTTTTGATAGCTGTGACAACACTCAGAACAGTAGTTGGAGAACTAGTAAGTCCAACAAGGACTTGAAGAAGCTTGCACTCAATAGCTGGACCAGTGTTGCTTATAAGATGGAGTAGATTATGAACTATGTCCTCTGAAACCAGAGTCTCATGATCCGGTCCAAATGGGATGGAATCGAAGTCTTCTCCTGAGTTCACCACATTGGCAAGAATTGTAGCAGAGACTTCTTTTAGTCGCATAGGAAGCTGATTAGGACCCACAGGAAAAAGGTCATTGACAAGAGGTGAAAGTATTCCGGCCTCTATCAAAACCTTTGCACTTGGGTCACATGATGATATCTGATTAAGAGCTTTCAGCGAAGCTTCCCTGGACTGCAGATTACCACTTTTCATTATGTTGATCAGAGATGAACCCACGGTTTTGGCTACAAGAACCTTTACATCATTGTTCAAAACCAGCTCACCAAGGTATCCAGCCATGGCCAGTTTGGTTTCAGGTGGACCTGCAACATTCCAACAAGAAAGTCATATTATCATTTGATGCTTAACAGATGAATATAGAATCATTCCAGCACCTTACAAATCTTATTGTCCAACATTTAAGGATGATAAAGCTAATAATCAATGAAAACTAACTGGACTACTCTTGAATATCCCCCACAACACATGCTGATCATTATCTGCATTCTATAATATTTCCTGTATAGAAATTAACATTCTCCATAATAAAAATAAATGCTAACTATTATAAATCTTACAACAGATATATTCATTTTCAGCAGTAAAATAGACCAGAGCTTCATTATAATGTTCGTGCATATACTTTAAAATTTAATACTTTACCTTATTAAGCTATACTAAAAAAATGAATATTACATATTAGTCAAAACTCAAAACCGACATATAAAGGCTACATGATTGTCTTGCCTTATGTCTCCATCATCTTCCCAATTTCTCTCAAATACATTTTCTGGTCAGCATTTCCCCAAATTCCCAGTTTCTAAGATACTAGTTTTAACTAAAACGTGAAGTTTTTACTGGTATCACAGTGTAGGGGGTAAACTGTTGTGCTGCCATGTTAAAGTTCGTACATTAAATCGTAGTTAGCTATAGCACCACTTGGCGGGCAGGGAAGAAAGAGATATAACAAGAAAAAGTATTTTTATCAATCCTCAATAGGAGTCTTCCATGGCATGCGCCTCTCACAAAAATAGTTAACATATATTATGATACCCATTCTGAGATAATAATTCATGCCCATACGGTCATACCTATTAAATAATATTTATCTAGAAAGAAAGCTCCAGCACACCGTCGTTAAAATAATGCGTCATGGTTCAGCAGAAAAATAACGATAATGGTGCAGAAGTTGACCATAGAATATGCACATAATTTTAGGAAAAAAAAATATTGGGGAACATGAGCACCTTCAAGCAGTTGTGTCAGAAGAGGCTGCAATCTACCATTTTCAGCCATCTGTCGCACATTATTCTCACACTTTTCGAGATTCTCCAATGTTTTTTCAGCCTTCTCAACAGTCAAAATATCTTCTGATTTGCTGCTTGTCATCCCAACTAATATAAGAATAGCCCCATTGATTGAACCTATCTTCTCACAAAGAGTTTCTGACTTTGAGAGCTCATAAAGCAAAGAGACAGCTTCCTCTCTTTCTTTAGAGAGTTCATGAGAAAGGAATTTTACTATTGTACGCACAGTGTCCCCTTCAGCCAACAATTCCTTTGGAGCAAAGAAAAGACGTTACCAAGCAGCCTCAAAGGCAATCACACTGATGATATCAAACTACAAATGAAAAAGAAAAGATAACCAGCAAACCTGTGACAACCTTATTCTCATTGTCTTCCTCCACGACAACTCTAAGGGTTCCCAAAGCTGTACAACGAACCTTACGGCTGCTGCTCTTCAACATGTCAACAGTCATAGGAATAAGCCCCGCGCTACGGACAACATGCTTATTAGACCGACTTCTTTGGCAGATATGTTGGATATAATGTAAAGCCTGTAATGTATCATTTTCAGGACTACCCATATTCAATGACCTACGAGCCATGTCCAGCTGTGCTGCTTCATTCCTAGCAGTCCACTCTTCAATGGTGTTACGCAAAGCAATGCTTGGATTTAGTTCTGTGCTCTTTAGTTCCTTCAGAGTCAAAGGGCAAACTAGTTTGCGTCCACTCTCCATGCATTCCTCAAACCATTTTTCAATCGCTTCACGTTCAAACGTCTGTCCAGTTTCTAACGTAACAGGATCACGCATAACTTGCTTTGTCAGTGGACATACAAAAGCATCATAAATAGGCTCAATATGCAGCCTCTCAAAATGATAGCTCTCATCTGACTGGCTGCCAGGGTCATTACTTCCATCCCAGCTTGCAGCCATCATATCAAGCAGCCTATTGCAACAAAGAAGATGACACAAGACAATTTTGGAACTTGCAATTAGCGATGGTTTATGAGCATCATGATAGTAATGCCAACATCACGAAGAAACTTTGATGTCAATAAAATCATGCAGCAGCTAAGAAAAATTATTTGAAATAATACCCCACATATTGAAATGCTTAGAACACGGATGTCAATCTTGAGCTCGTTATAGAATAGCACCAAACATCCAATTGGAATTTATGATTAACTAATATCAGAAGCTAATCTTTGAAAAAAAAGATCATTGAATGGTTAACCAGACGAAGTCAGAGTCCATTTAAATGCCATGATTTTTCCAGTACAATGAGAAGAGAGACCATGACAAATGGGACAAAATTCGTCAATGCTTCGGTGATAATAATTATATATTGTGATTTAGAAATCTCCCGGTGTTATAAACAAATCGATCCAACTTGTTTTTCAATTGAGTTATCTTAAAAACTGAGTGCTGTTCCAAGTAATTCAGACTAAATCAAAGCTAATTTAGAGCGGGTACTAAGCTCGGCCTTGGTCAATAATATACTGAAGTGATGATTACCGACCAAAAATAACGAATTATGGGAAGAGACTCTCGGAGGAACTGTAAAAAAGACCATAATAGAGAACCTGACCAAAGAAGGAGAAGCATAGAACAGGGAGAAGAAAGAAAACTATGCTGTTGATATTGAAAACAACAAAGAGCTTACGAAGTGTACCTTTTCCCAACTTGTCAGAAACAGCAAGGGTCCTTTGGAAAACCCTACTTCTAATGTCACGATTAAACACAAATACCAAAATTGAATTCTGGACGAAAGTTTATCAGACTACAAATATCTTTCTGCCCCATGGTAAATAGTGGTAATCGGAAGACTGGAGAAGGACGGGGAGACGGGGTGGAGGGCTTGCAGCTGATAGAACGAGAAGGGAGGGGCCAACGGAACAAGAAGCAATTGCGATAGCTTTCTTCAAAATGGATGAAAATAAAAATCAGCTAGAGAGAGGGGGTTGACTCATTGCTAGTAGTCATCAGGTTAGAGAGAGAGACGGTGGAACCACGTCATCACCCGCCATTGACCCCACCAGGCTTCCAAATCCAGGTTGGCTGGACCACTTCTAATCAACGGGGCAATGCGGGAGAGAAATGCTTGCCGTTTAGTAAAAAAGATCCATTAACAGAGGTGTTTGATAAGGTAAGAGAAAATTGATCAATCTCTTTTGTTGGTTTTGCTCATTGTGGTATGTTTTTTCTGAAGTATTATATAAGATCTTAAACAAAAAAATTGATATCTTTTAAAATATTATTAATGTTGGTTATTTCAGTTATTAATGGGTATTACTCATATTTATTCTTTCACTTTAAATCCTACAGTAATTTTTTCTCTTTTTTTTTTTTATACTGGCAAGATAATATAAAAGTACTTGAATGTAATACAATCCACTCCGACTATTATATTAAAAAGTGACACGGTTTGTTTTACATTATTTTTTATATGTCTTTTGGTCAAATTATCTATAAGGAAGAACTTTAAAGTGTTTGACACATCTTTAAAGTGTTGTTATCCTGAAACTATTTTAGGGTTTTTCTTCCCAGCAGAGGTTTAACTGAAGCGCTTGTATGTGCCTTTTTTATCATGCCTAAATAGTTGTGATTTTAAATTATTGCCTATAAGTAATGATTAAAAGTGATGTTGGTTAAATGCAATTTCTATGTCGATATTTTTTATAAGTGGCTTTCAGATATTTAATTATTTTTAAATTCTATTTGTTAAAATCATTTATAGATATATAATTACCATAAGTTATAAATTTTATAAAGTTGTTCAGGCATTGCTAATTTATTGACGGAAAATGTTACCTGCATCTAAATAGACCGTTTAAGTTGAAGGATATAGCAATGGTCTTCCAAAAACCAGTTATTTACCTCTTTAAATCTTGTTTAGTTGCTAACCATAATCGAAAAAAATTTTGTTCAAAGAAATAGTTACCGAAAGAATATAATTACCTAAATCGAGAGTAAAACAACCATTGGATTCAAATCAAAAGTCATTCATTTAAGTAATAGATCCATCAAACTTTCATAAAACCTAGAGAATAGGCCTCAGGCCATTTCTATACATTTCATTAAGAGTACGTATCAAACTATGTCAAATAAAGCGATCAGAAAACATGAGCCTTATAATAATGGCAATATACATCAATGCAACACATATGGTTTAAATGGAAACTATACAATATCTATAGTTCGCTTCAAGCCTCTTGAGCATTCCCACTAGTTTTAGCACAGGAACTATCACTTGAAAAAGGTTAAAACAACAGGGCGAGACAAAAGTCTCAGCAACCAACCAACCTACTTAAAAGGCATGACAACGAGTGTCAATGAGAATTAATGAATAATTGGCATATAACATTGTTTTGTAGGTCATACTCAATTTCCAAACCACTCAACAACCATCTCTTATCACATTCCATAATACGTGTAAAGAAAATTATAATAAACATACATCTCAATAATTAAGTGCAATCACATAATCACTTTTCTTACATTGAGTCTCCCTTGTGGCCCCCCATCCTTATTTCCTCTAACTGAACCCATGGGCTAGTACTAACCCAGGTGACTGGTAGCTACCCACAAATCTAACCTCTCAAGTGAAGTGGATTGGCCAGATGCATAGAGCACAAGTTCGGACAACGGGTTCTTTCCCCAATACCACTAGGAGTGTCATAGACCCTCATCACGCAGAGGGCCTATGATCATCCATCGAACAGCCGAAAGTCCTCCATCCTTATTTTTTTTAAGCATGCTAAATATTCACCCCCTTATTTCATCTTTAATGACCTCCCCTCAATCGCAACATCCGCTTCTTTCAATAACACAATAATCACTTCACAAAACTCAATTGTGGTGCACCTACAAGTTGCCATTAACAAATGAACACCCAACAACACATTCAATTCAAAAATTTTCTTACTCAATGGTCATAAATGAAACACTAAACCTTCTTTGGAGACATTTGCAAATATTGCCATTTCAACATGTCAATTATTTGACTCAAAATTTCACCAAGCATTTTCATTTTTAGCAATGTCAAGTTTATCAAATAATCATGTTAATATGACAATAATTCAAAATCACTCATAAACATGTCCCAAGCATGTGTAATAAGTGAATGGTGGTTACCTCACGCCAAAGTAATAGTACACTACTACAACAATTCCACAGTCCAAAGCTTAAGTCACCACAATATAGTCAATCTATACAATTCATCCAATTACATATTAATAAAATACTATCCCAGAACAATAGCAGGCGAATTTAAGTAAATCTTTCTCCTTATTTAAACTTTGAGTCCTCAAATAATTCCCCACATAAAGTCATACTTCAAATTATTTATCCCCTCTACACTTTGGTTACCCAAAATATACTCAAGTCCCAAATAATTTTTTCTCAGCAAAATTAAATCGGTTTCAAGGTCCCAAAATAAATAGATTTTGGGTTTATACCCAAGAAAAATTCATTATAAAAAAAATAAACCCAAATAAAAAATCCAAACTGATTAAAATCCTTTATAAACATCCATCTACCTTTCCAGGGTCTTACATTTCCAAAACTCAAAACTTCCTCAAAACCTAACCCAAACATATTCTCAGCCAAAGACGAAATTACTACCATTGAGAGGAGAAAAACATTTAGAACGACTTTCATGAAGGAATGAAAGTGAAAATGAGAGATTTTGCTTACCAAAATGATCCCAATAAGTTGCCCTAGCAAAGCTCTACACGGTCACGTGACAGAAACTAGAGGAGAAGAAGGAAAAATGGGAAAAGAACGTGGAGGATGGGTATTATAATGGGGTCACGTGATGTTTGTTGCAGCAAAGCTGTCCCGAGACCATACAACTTTGCTAGAAATTGGACAATGGGCCCGATGATACCAAATGTTGGGCGCAGCGAAATGGACCCGAGAGGAAAACCTTGAAAATGAACGTGAGATTGCCACGGTAAAGGTGTCCTGAGAGCAATCTTTACTACTTGACAAACTATCGCCGTGGTAAACCCCACAAATGGCAGTGACAATGAGGACCTGGGAGGAAATTTTCTCTTAAAATGATGGTTCGCTGCAACAAAGCCCAACGATAGGTCGGTGCGAACTCCCCAAAACCCACAAAAATAACAATTCCTAAAATACCAGTAGGTTTTCATCACATAGATCATCACTTAACCATAATTAACTATTGATTGACATTAGGGATGTTACAAAAGGTCTCATGGGAAAGAAAGGTTAAAGGGTTTTATCATCAAGTTTTAAAAAGTACAGGGGTATTTTACTATTTTATGCAAATTAATTCAATATTTATAGGTTATTGTTTGGTTTGCTCAAAATTCGTTAATAGAAATGGAAAATGTGGATTTTTTACTGGTGGTAGACGTTTAATTAATAAAAGCGATGATAATCGATTTTCCTACTGAAAGTAATTTTCCTTTAAACGTGGGAAAATGGATACCTACCATATTTTGTAGGAATCGATTTTCAATCATAGGTGGAAAAATTCAACAGACCAATTACACGTATTTTGATATGTTGTTCTTCTTGTTTTAGGCGACAATGTCTTTGTGCCAACTTCTCTATCGTTGTCATGAGGTTTGCGGATATAAATGGTTTGGCCAGTGAAACATCATGTTAAGCCCTTTCCTAGATAAATGCAATAGATGTACCATAAAGATTTGTTTCTCAACCACAACTATGACCCATGAGAAAGAGAATCAAAGAAGGACAAACATCATGATGGACACATTTTCAGTTTGGTTAGAAAATAGAGGGTAAACAGAGTGTTATTTTTTTTAAAACATTTTTTTGACTATATGCAGGTGATAGACATGTGATAATTAAAAGGAACTTTCTTTAAAATCTCACATAATTACAAGTTACTCATCATGTATATATAATTAAATATGTTAAATTATTTAGATAATAAGTGAATTTGACTATAAACATGTAATGGACACCTCATAAGTGATTTTTTCCCCACTTTTCTCTACTAAAGACTAATAATCAAACATAATCAACACAATTACGGTAATAAAAATACTTACAACTGTATAAAAATCATTAAAACAATAAAATTGTTAGAGTATGTTTAGATTAGCTTTTAAAGAATAGCTTATGTCTCGATTTACGTAAAAAATTATTTTTAAAGAATAGATTCTGAAAAAGCTGAAAAGAATAGCTTTTGAAAAATCATGGTTTCCACCCCCAAACCATGGTTTTAAGGGTTAAAAGCTATTATGGAGAATCTGAGTATATTTATTTACTACTTTTTGAAATCATGGTTTTAGACCCAAAAACTATTCTGCATTTTTGAGATATATTTATTAACAACTTTTTCAAAAACATGATTTTGCAGGATTACCAAATATGCACTTATTGTATTTCATTCCAACCATTCTTTGTTCCAAACGGGATCTAAGCTGAAAATTTGAAAATCCTGCCGCCTTCCGCAAATTCACACGAGCTCAGACTCCCTCCAAAAATACCATCGGGCAAGAGCGCAGTTAATCATGCATTAGTAGCAGCCCAAGCCTATCATATCTGATTCTGATCTCATGTACTCTGCCGGACATCTCTAAGCTAGAGATGATATCTGCAAAACCGATGAGTGCCAAGAACCCTAAAAATGTGTATCACATCGGAGGCCTCCAAGTGGAATTTCCTTATAAGCCATACGGTTCTCAGTTTGCATTTATGGGTAGAGTCATCTCTACCCTTAACCGGGCTCAGAAAGAAGGCCATTGTCACGCCTTGCTTGAGTCTCCAACCGGTACTGGCAAGTCCCTTTCTCTTCTCTGTTCCTCCCTCGCTTGGCAGCAGAACTACAAGTTATATAAACAGCACACAAATCTATCTCACCTGAAACCCGCTCCAGAAGCAACAACAGACCCTCTTGTTTACGGTGGTGGATTTGTTCCCGATGAGGTTTCTCCAAGTAAGGGATTTCCTTCCCGCTGTATCAAGAACTAATGCATAATCACCATCATTTAAGTTTCAATAGGTCTTGAGAAGACAGAGGGAGATCGATAAGATAGCTTATGTTAGCATTTTTACTGATATCCATGAATATATTCAAGCCGCTCAAGATGTTAAGAAATAAGGAAAATTGTGTGACACCGTGAAAAAGTGTTATCTGGACTTTTTTTTTTTTTTTTTTACGGTGAATTTCCAAATAATGCTTCATCGAAGCTGGATTTTCTTCCTCCTTTTTTACCGGTATATTGATGGGAGGTTTAAAATCAGAGCATTAACCTACCCCAAATGAACGGATCAGGGCTCGTCTGCCATGTCTATGAAGATCAAATTACTCTATTAACTTCCAGGGTGTCACATCCTTGTGATTTACACACTTTATTCCCATATCTGTCGAACTGATGTTTTATTTGTTTTGTATTCTGTTGCCTTCAAGCAATGCTACTTGATTTCAGCATCAGAAAATATTGAGCTGCCTGAGACTGAGGCAAACAACAAGAAGCAAAAGAAAAAGGCTGCACCCACTATATATTATGCTTCGTAAGTTTTACTATAATACTATTATATTACCAACTGAAAAATTTGAATAAATAGTTATCAGGAAATATTTAAGAAAACTATGAATAGATGATAATTTTTGACTTTGCTTCATTCATTTTTGCTATCAGTATTTCTAAATCATTAGCAAACATTCTTGTGCATTACATTCTTACAGAAGTTTAAGATACTTGTGCATTACATTCTTGTAAAATTCTAGGATACTGTTGTATTATACAAATTACCTTAGAAAGTGTTCACATACTAAATCGTTCAGTGGCATTAATTATATGCGTGTGTGTGTGTAAAATTTGTGTCGTGCTTGTTCATAGCAGAAGTCACAATTATAATTTTTTTGGCAGAATAAGTTCAATTGTGTAAGGGAGAAAGGCAAGTACATGAGGATCATCTTAATTAAAGTGACCAACAATTAAGAGGATGACAAATCCTTTGAATGGCATAAAAACACTAGAAAGCAACCAGCAGTTAGGTACCAGTTCTTTTTGAATTGAAGTTAGTGGATGACGAAGCATATTAATGTAAATAGGACAAATACTGCTACATGTTGGTGGCAATTTCTAACCCATCTTTTTGCTTTTTGAAATTCACCAGCATTAGGTGACATCTGGATTTTTATTTTGTAACACGTTTGGAGTTGAATTGACACACATATCAATCAATATTTTACTCCTTTTGCAGTCAACCATCATCATCACTTGACTAAATCTTTTGTTGTCTCTTGTCCATATAAGGAGGACACACTCACAAATTTCTCAAGTAATTCGTGAATTGCGGAAAACATCTTATAGAGTGCCTATGGCTGTGCTGGTAGGTGAAATCCACTGCTTTGTATCTTTGTTCTTATAATCTAAACTGCCTTCAAGGGTTAAGTTTTCTAATAATTTATGGTTCTTATGAGTACCTTTTATTTGTTTGTTTTTAAGAATCCAATATACCTTTTTATGGTCTGCTCCAGCAGCATTTTGTAGCATGTAGTTACTCTTCACGCATACAATTTTGCGTAACTCTTATTTAAAAGATAATATTTTCTTGGGTTTGATAGTATGTTTTATAGTAATTTTATAAAATATAATAAGCTCCCAATCAATGCCCAATTTGAATGAAACATTGTGATCATGAACTATATATTGAGGATCCTAATGCAAGAAATGTTTTTGGAACAATGTACCCTACAGTTATCTTTGGATTATGTATCTATATGACATTTTAAGTATCATAGTAGTAAAGTCATTTGGATTTGGCTTTGTGTTTTGTTATGGTTGGCTTTTAGGGATTCTAGTTTGTTAGTTAGTACATCTTATGGCCATGTAAAGGGGTGAGTAGAGGTGTAAAGGAGTTCCTTGGAAGTTGGTAATAAAATTCATTATTCCTTTATCCTTTTTAGAGGGTTGTATTGAAATAAATAAATGACTGTTAGGGATTTTCTTTTGCTAGCTAGTTATCTGTCTAGTTGAATCTTATGGATATATAGAAGGGCAAGAAGAGGGGTGTCATGTGAGTTGATAATAGTATCCTCATTCCTTTCTCCTATTCTCTCTTTTACATCTCAATTCTTCCTATTTCTTCTTATCACTTTGATAATTTGTTTCTTCTTTCTTTGACAGGCATCACGGAAACATTACTGTACCAATAAACATATCCTGGCCAAAGACAATATTGATGAAGAATGGTTGTATTTTCCTCAAGAATGTTCTACTTCATGAGTCTGTTGTTGACTTGCTGATTTTCATACTGATATATTTCATTAAATGATTCCAGTAAACTACTTTTGAAAGATCAGGCAATAGGATGCCCAGAATTCAAGTGAGTATTTGCTTACCTACACATCCTTCCTATAATTAATATACTATATCTCGATGTTCAATGAAAGTAGCAGCAATCAGAAACTTATAATTAAACAGAAATGCACATAAAGTCAAAAGCCACCCATCCCTACAAAGAGGAGGATGTAATGAGGTACATGATATAGAAGATCTTGTGAAAGTTGGACAAGCATTGAAAGGTTTGGCTTCTTCTTATTGCAGTCTTTTAATATTTGTTTTTTTCCCTGTAAGATTTCATTGTTTTATCTAGCATGTACCCCATGTTATCTTAATACTTGTCACAAAGATATTTTATGCTTTCAGGTTGCTCCTATTATGCAGCTCGCTCTATGTCAGATGAGGCAAAATTGGTATTTTGTCCTTACAATTATATTATCAATCCAATCATTCGGGGAGCAATGGATGTAGATATAAAAGGAGCCATTGTGATTCTGGATGAAGCCCAGTGAGTTGTTTATCCTTTTCTCTTTGGTTTCTGTCAAGGATCATTTCATCTCCAAAGTTTAAACTTGTTGACTCAAGCTAGAAGTCCCATGAATAGTTTTGTTATGATTTCTAAAATGCCCTCTTTCTCAAATACTTGTTAAGGTTATATTACTGATTTACAAAGCACAGGCCACCATTTCTTGCACTACAATTTAATTTTTAATTAAAGAATGTTGGGGTCAAAATCTTGATGGCTTGGTCATAAAGGTTTTGATCCTATGTCAAGGAGTATTTAAATTCAGAAGTTTTACATTTTAAATGGAGGTCCATGAATAGTTTTATTATAATTTATAACAGCTTCCCAAAAAATGGGGCAATTTTAAGAATCTCATAAAATCATTTTTTTTTTCAATTGTTTTAAATGTATGTGGGTTCTTCAAGGTGTCTTTTACATAGCATCACGTTCATGCTTGTCCATCCCGCATGCTGCTAACCTGAATGCATGACTTGTTCAGTTGTTTTAAAAATGGGCTGTGTCTCTTGTTTTGGAACTAGCTGTTGCAAATCCTCTCCTTTCTTTCTGGCTGGTGTGCTTGACAGGGCATTAATGACCCGAGCTGCTTTCTCTCTGGTTCTGAATGATGAAATTACACATTAACATCTTCAGATCTGGATGATGATCATACATTACTATGTGATTTTATCGTAATGGTTCATTTCCTTATTCATATTAGCCAACTAATTATTTCTGATTTTGTCCCTTAGGTCTCATTATTTTTGTTTTTCCTTGCATCCTGCCTTTCCTTTTTCCTTCTGTCTAATGTCTCTTAACTTTTATGAGTGTGTGGCAGACTTGTTGTCTCTGCTTTCTATATGTTAATGGTTTATTTCTAATAAAATATACTGAAAAAAATATTCAGAGCATTCTTTATTGCCTCTTTTTTTTTTTTCCCTTTTTTCACTTTTTCTTTACTAGCCTAAATTGTTTACAGCAATATAGAGGATATCACTCGTGATGCTGGTAGTGTTGATATTGAAGAGGATGTTTTGGATAGTATGTTCTAAACCTTGTAGTTTTTGGTTTGATTCTTGGCTATTATGATTTTAAATGGTTTTCATCTTTTGAAAGAACTGCAAATGGAGCTTCAACAACTTTGTCCTGTTGATGCTCTGATATACCAACCTTTGTATGAAATGGTGCAGGTGATTAATTCCGACACTGAATTTGATCCAGAAATGTTTGACTTTTAAATATGCTCCCAATAGCTGTGTATTTTTAATGAGAGCTACAATTGTGTAGGGTCTTACAAGCTGGATAGAACGTAGGAAGAATAAACTAGAAAAGCGTGATTTTCAGCACTATGGATCTTGGTAAGTCAATGTTTTCTTCCTTTTTCACATCTCTATCCATTGTTTTTATTCACGCACCATAGAGTATATCCCAAATTAAAATAGTACAGTATATGATGTTCTGTAAATATGATATAATCAATTAATCATGCTTTGTGGGAGCAAGATGATCAGAATGAATACTCATTCAATCATATCAATATGCTAATGTGTACAGCTCAAGATACTTTACTGTTGCATGTCACAGTATGATTAATACGGACCTTTCCAACTGGAAGATATTATTGTGAACTTTGAATTTCTTGAATGTTTATCATTTCTAATCATCATGAGTAATGCATGTCTTTCTTTTGTCCCCATGTAATATGTGATTTTTAATATGTTCAAAAAGTTAGCAATTGAGTATTTTTATTGTTGTTTTGAAGCCTGTGGAGGTATCAAGTTTTAATCATTTGAGTATGGTGTACTTTGAGTAAATGCCATTTCATGCATATTTAAACATTTACGGTACAAACTTTTTTTTGTTTCCTTATTTGATCTTTCATTTTAACTGACTGGACCATTTGGATGCATACTTTCTCTCTTGTTTACTGGGTGAGAAAGTGATGGATTGTGTTGTAGCCCTGCTACTATAATAACTAAACCAGCGGAGAATAAATGCAGATAGGTCTCTGTTTATGGGAAAAAAAAAACTGAAGATATTCTATTAAGGAGGATCAGAACCAGCATTACAAAGGAATCTCACTGGTAGTAGATAGGACTTACAAAATGACTTAAAAGAAATTACTAACTGGGGCCACACTCTAAACCCTCTTCTGGTGTTCGAGAGACCAGAGCTCTCCTATATCTATTCAAAAACATCCTCCCCTATCAAAACATACCGTTCCTATTAAATAAGCAATAATAGTCAAAAAGTAAAAGATGCCCATTGACTCGCTGTCTAAGCCACCCGACAACCTTAAACTGCTTTATCAAGTCCCTCTAACTTTCCTTTTATGGGTCTGAATTATTGTGGCTACAACAGATTGCTTCAAGTTCATACCTCTTTTGATTTAATTTATCTTACCTGAATTGGTAGTTTGAAATTTGATGTTTTTACATCTCAAGCAACTTATAGTCTACAAACTATGTATGGGTTTTAACAATGTAGGTTGTTTGTATGTATAGTTGGACTGGGTCAAATGCTTTGACAGAACTCCAAGAAGCAAATATTTCACTTCAGTGCTTCCCTATCTTGCTAGAATGCGCTACCAAGGTATCTCATTTGCATTGAGCTAATTCCTGTGCTTGTCTGTCACTTATCAAATTAGTCTTTTGTTGCAGGCAATCAGAGTTGCTTCAGATTTGGAGTCAGATGTACCACACTTAAGTGGCATGTCAGTGATAGCACTGGAAGGTGTGGAATTGTGTTTGTATATGGCATTGTTTTATTTATAAAACTTGTATCATTAATGATGCTCTATGGAAATCTTGTTTCAGGCTTATTCTCTTCGCTAACTTATTTCTTCTCAAGAAATGGTTCTCACATGCTAGATTACCAGCTTGCTCTGCAGCGAAGTGTTAAGAAAGAAGCTAGTAAGCAGTCGAACTTTCAAGCTATCAATAAGAACAAGCAGAGCCCTAGATAGTAATGCTGTTTATCTATTGTCACCAAATGAAAAGTGTTTAGGAAGGTTATACATTATGTGGATGGATCGGAGAAGACAAACAATGACTCTTGCTCTTTATTTGGCAATAAAATGAACAGATAGATTGATTAATTGCATTATATTAGGTGCTGCTAGGACAGCCTTGTAATAAGTGTTTTATTACTGCATCAGGAAGATCTTTTGGAAATTGGACCCACACTTTGAGTTTATGGTGCTTGAATCCAGCAGTTGTGTTTAGTGACATTGCCAATCTTTCTTTATCAGTCATTTTGACTTCTGGGTATGTTCCCTGGGCCAAGTTTACGAAAATTCAGGCTATAGTTTTTGTATTCTTTAGTTATGCGCATGAATGCTTGTGGCTAAATAAATTTATTGGAATGATCAAACCTCCAAAAGGAGCCTGTTTCTGTTGTGATGTTCCAAAAGAAAGCACTTCTGCTGGAATACACATGTATTTATATGTATTATGTAAGCAAGTATGGATTAATTTTTACAAGACCCAGAGTATGGACCAGATATTGATGGGCAGCAGGTTCAGTTTTGCCTTGGATATATTTTTCCATAACTCCCTCTATCAAGTAATTATTCTACTAAGTATTCTCACATGCATTGGTTTTAATACTTTAGGACATTGTCACCAATGAACTCCTTTTCATCTGAGCTAGGAGTTCAGTTTGAAACTAGTCTGGAAGCTCCACATGTTATTAATGTTGACTCTCAGGTCCCATATTCACACTTTATCAGTTGTCTTTGTGCTTTTACTCTTGTAAGTGCTGTTTCAACAAATATCTGGCCTCTTCAATACAGGTATGGCCTGCTATAATTTGTACCGGTCCAGGCAATTATCCTTTGAATGCAAGTTATAAAACAGCAGATGGATATGCATTCCAGGTACTTGATAAAAATTTTCCTGTCCCAGTAGTTTTTCTTTGCTTATGTAACAGACTATCATTGTATGTGTCTTTGTAGGATGCAGTTGGAAGTTCTTTAGAGGAAATCTTCAAAATTGTTCCTGGTGGTTGTCTTGTTTTCTTTCCAAGTTATAAGTTAATGGAGAAATTATGCAATAGGTGGTCCGAAACGGGTCAATGGTCTCGTCTAAACACGGAAAAGTCACTTTTTGTCGGTCAGTTATCCCTGTGCCTTTCTAAGTACTCATTGGAATTTAGTGAATAAGCGATAAGTTTCTCTTAATATTGATAGTTTATTCTCATCCTTTTTGTGTAAAGTCAACATCGGGCAAACTTTACTTTGGCATTTGAAATTGATCTTGTCTATTGATGATACTTTTGTTTCATTTTGATTCTATATCGTGTCTGGGTATGCAGAACCTAGAGGCGGAAGCCAAGATGATTTGGAACTTGCTTTGAAAGAGTATTATGACTCAATTCGTCTTCACACTACACCTACTCTGGGCAGGAAAAGAAGGATTAAGAATGTTGGCTTTAGTCACTTACATGCAGTCAATTCTCCAAAAAATTCTAAGAAAGGAGCTGCTTTACTTGGTGTTTGTCGTGGAAAGGTTTATTGCAATTGTACCTTTTCCCATGCTTTATATTCTTCATTTCTTATCTAGAGTCCAAATTATGGCAATTGGTCTTTCATTATGCTTAAGTAGTTCTGAAATCAATTCAAATGGTTTTAAAAAGTTAATATGCCCAGAGGAAAAAGTGCCTGCATTTTGGTCTATAATCGGATCACTACTATCTTATTGTAGGTCATGGTAGCCAAGGTGTATTGTAAATGAATATATCTAAAATATTATGTGTTGGTTAATTGACATAAAGCATGACAAATATATGTTAGGACTTTCGATATAAAAGTTGCAGAAAAGACATCAAATTCATTCTTACCCATTTTGCGAGACAAATTGACAGCACTGTGAAGTGTTTAGACATGCATGGTTGTTGATCAAGGTCATTTGTCATACAACTATGGTTCCACTATTTTTAAAGTTTTTCCTTTCAATAATGGGGTGTGTTTGGTACTAATGTTATTATATTAGCAGTAAATGTCAATATAAAATTTCAACAAAGAAAAAGGTCAATGATTTTGGGACAGATTTACTCAAATTACTAAATTTTAAGATCAGCAGTATCTTATTCCAAGACAAGTGAAAACATACTCTGAATTCACCATACAATTTAAATATATGCATCCCATGACTGAGTTTCTGAAACACCATCAGTTATTATAAGTATATGGAATCCATTTGATGTGGGCTTATGGCCTTACCTGGATTGTTCTATTATTTTCCACCCTGGTTAGTTATGAAATTGATCTTATTATGGACTGTGTTCAAGCATCATATTAATGCTTGCAGGTTTCTGAAGGCATTGATTTTTCTGATGATAACGCTCGAGTGGTTGTATCCTTATTTCTACTCTAAAGTGTCATAATTATCTATTTTGGTTGATCTAGATCTCCCTTCTGGCTGTTGTATTTATTTTGTGAGAATTGAGAGAGGGTCATTCTCAGATGATTAAAAGGATTAACTACTGTTTTGCTGAGATGATCATAAAATAAATGGTGGCCGAGATACAGGATTGAATTGTATCTCTTCTTTCTTTTTTATTTCTTTCTTTCTTGTTTCAATTTATGCCAAACAAATTGTAGCTCTTCTGAACCTCAGTCATGTCAATGGGTTACATACATTATAAATGCCAATATTAATTTCAGTGAATGTTTACTAAATGTTGAATATTCTTGACAATCTCAGATTATAGTCGGGATTCCATTTCCCAACATGTAAGACTTTTTAATCCACTACATTTTAAGCCTTCCCAATGAAATTCTGTTATGCATTTATATTTTCTCATTGATCGATTTGTTTTGACTTCTCACAAGAAATGATATTCAAGTTGCGCTAAAGAAAAAATACAACGACACATACAAATCATCCAAGAATCTTTTGAGCGGAAATGAGTGGTATTGCCATCAAGCATTTCGAGCTTTGAATCAAGCAGCAGGTGCATCTTGTTCATCGATTTTTTCCCCATATTATGACCCAAGTTTATTCCTTAGCTTTGTGTCTTCATATTACTCTTTTATCACTTTGCACTTGTAGATATGAAAGTTCTCGTTTATCAGTGTGTTCTCTTTTACTTTTTGTAGGTCGTTGTATACGGCATAGGCTTGATTATGGAGCAGTCATCTTATTGGGTAATTATTTTGATTACTCTCTCTTTTCAGGCGTCTCTCATTTCCCCCTTCTTTTTCATTGTTTCCTTTCACCCTAAAAAAAGGTGGAGCTCACAAGGTTTTTCAGTGTGCAAGAAAACACCAATGTTTGCAGCAAGATTATATCAACTGGACGGAAGTGCATTTAATAAGGCAATCTGGGAAAATGATTGAAAACTTTATTTCCTTTCCATTAGTTTTGATTGGGAATGGATTCCTTTTAGTATTGTTTCAATTTTTACAACATCTTTTATTTCAGAAAAATTCATGGACAACATAGTTTCTGGAAATATTTTTCTTTGCTACTTATAAATTGATGCAAGTGATTACCTGATGGAATGGCTCAGTTTATTGATCCGTTTCATTGAAACAAGCAATTAATTCTGGCAGCCTACCTTTTTGTTTAGACATTCATTTTCTAATCTCCTGCTCTTTCTTTTCTGTTTCACTGTCTTTGTTGCTGGTTATTCTTGAATTGTAGTTTATTAGAGATTTTTCTCTGTAACCTTAGCATTGCAACACAACTTGCGGTTATTCATTCATTAATTCAACTGTTGTTGTGGAATTAGATGAACGTTTTCAGGAAGAAAGAAATAGAGCATTCATTTCAAAGTGGTTAAGAAAAACCTTAAGGGTATATGACAGTTTCGACTTGTCTTTGAAGGGACTAAAATCATTCTTTGAGAATGCCAAGGTATTTGGTGAATTTCTGACCTGTCTCCGCCAACCCCCACCCCCAAAAAAAATAAAATAAAGTTCTGTTAATGTGATTAACTTGCTTGTTGCAGAAGCAGTTTGGCACAAATGTCACGCAAGATTCGCACTTGAACCAGGAATGTGACCAAGCCAAGAGTCAGAATATGGGATTTGTAAGGAAGACAAATAAGAAACTGTTAAAGTCTGATGATGGTGGTGAGAGAAAAATGGGAATGATCAAGGATGAGAGCCAGCCATCTGTGCAAAAGGCTAGTGACTCATACAACTGTAAAGACTGTTTTGAACCAAAGGACTGCAAGCTGGCAGCATCATGGTAATTTTATACTTGTATTGTCTTCATTGTATTTACTACTTACCATTCAGTTGAAGTACTGAGTAGTGAGTACCACTATACTGTGATTGACTAAACCTATAGCTTAGTATCTTGTAAGCTGATATTCTGTGTCATCCTAAGAGATGTTAAGTTAGGCCTGGATGAGTAGAGTTAACCTTCATAAACACTGCTAGTTCTATCATGTTTGCGAAAACTGCTGCTCTGTGCTCTTGCTCCCATTCTTCAATTTTGTCTGGTGAACGTGCATACCACTGATATCAAGAACAAGGATCAATTTTTTAAGCATTAGTAGCTAGTGCCTTCTAGTGATCAAATATTGAACTAGGCCACATGTATGAACTTTGTTCTTTTCAAGTTTGATATTTGAGCGTGCATGCTGTTTAAGGGGTAATTTCTTTTCTTTCCCCCCTCTTTTTGGGGAGAAGGGGGAATTTAAGGGCTTTGATGTTTTGCAATATAAAAAACTTAGTTTATTTTTTTCAGGCTGCATTTGTACTTCAAATTAAATTGGAGTTTCTTGTGTTATCATAAATCAATTTGAATCTCAATAAAATAATAATCATTCTAGATGGCCGAACAGTGACAATATCTTACTAGTTGAGAGATTCTTTTTCGTCCCTTCCAGCTTCACTGGGGTACTGTCTGCAGCAGTTATACATGAAGAAGTTTCCTTTGTGAAGGAAACCCCTTGCTTGGATGGCAGCATTGTCCCTGCTAGCCCTGGTCATGGTTGTAATGATGACCACTCTAGCTCCACCTTAATTGAGGCATCTTCTGAATCAAATGATCAGTCAATCCTTCCAATTTCATCAAGTATTGGAAGTAAAACTTCTCCAACGGCTCAGGGTTTAATATCAGTTACTCCTGAAAAAAATGTAACTGCAAACGGCTTTCATACTGCGGAAATAGAATCACCTTTGAATGGGAGTGTTAATTCTCACATCCAGAAAAGGAGAAAGTCCATGGACATACCACTTATAAGCCTTATTGAGGAAGAAAATTACATCACCCCCTGTGCCAGCATCCCTTCAAGGCACTCTGTAAGCTTGGTAAATGTCAATGACTCAACGAATGGAAATGAATCTGGTTTTCACAAAAAATTGAAGTCAAATTCATTTCAATCATCGACAAGCAATCTGCCTGATTCATTTTTATTAACTGATCCTCTCATGGAGAAAAGTTTGCAGATATTTTGCTCACTTTGCAAAAATCCTTTGGGTCTGCCTGAGAATAATCTATATATTACATGTTCTTTGATTTCGTCATCAAAAGTTCACTTAAGATCTCTTTTGAAACAGAGACTCAAAGCTTACAAAGATGATGATTTAAGAAGTGTACCAGTTATTATAACTTGCATTTCATATGTTGATCAACGTATCTGCGATAGAGTTAATGAAAGTGTTCCAGAGCAGGGTATTTGGTGCCCAGAAGATGGGTGTGTTTTCAGGTCTATGTTTTGCCCCTTCTGCAGTAAACCCAACAATTTGCTTGGGGTACAGATCATGGCAACTGATGCATCAAATAGTCATTTACTGGACAAGGTGTGTTTGTGCATAAATAAGCATCCTTGTTGCACTTGTGCCTAAATCATAGTAATGTTCTACTCGTTTCTTCTTTTTCTAATGGACTTGATCCAGCACTTGCAACTTTTTATTACTCATCTTTTACCCCTTTTTTTCTTGTATTTCTTCATCAGATGTTATTTTACTTTGACTTTCTGGAAGTTAAGAATCTTGCGGAATCAGGGAGTGATGCTTCAAAGAAAGCGTTAAGCCTGGTTAGTATGACCTTTTACTGTTTCTATTACACCAAACAGCTAATGTTAGGCAGTTTTTATTGGGTAGGAAGGTTCCTAGACAATTGCATTGGGCATGACTGGAAAAGAAGACGTAACAAAGATCTAAACTGCTAACTGGACAACATAGTATTTGCCTAATTGGTGTGGACGTTGAATGCTTAAGGAAAAAGCATTGAATCAAAGAAGTAATTTGTGATATTACTCCGTACTCCATAGTCATCCCATAAAGCCTGTCTTATAGAATGAAGGGTCAACTAACCTTTTTCTCTGTACTTAATTTCAAGTTGTTTTTCATATAGGCTTCTAAGTGTTGGCTAAAAACGTAAACATTACCAAGAAGCTTTTCAGGAAATATATGATAACGCGTTCAGCATGGCTGTAGGATTTGCTGCCAAATAGAGGCTCTGGTGTGGATGAAATTGCTGTCTTGAATTCTTTTGACAAATTTGTTGATCTTCCACAACTTGAGAGGTTAAGAGACTAGAAGACTCGAAAATCAAAGGTCAAGAGATTAGAAGACAAGAAAATCTAAGGTCAGATATCAAGTATTTATAGACATTTTATTTTTTTGGGTGATATTTATAGACATTTTAGTTCATAGGCACTCTGTTCTAAATTGACATTTGTATTTGGAACATGGAGCCGAAATTATGGGGACAAATGAGGTAAAGATGCCCTTTTTTAGAAGAAAAAAGAAAAAAATTATTAGTTTTTGTTTGCATTTTCTAGCTTAATTAAATTCTCTGCTTGAGATTGATTTTACACCAGTTAACTTGGTTGGCTTTCATTATGTAGATTTTAGAATTTTTTGGACTGGGATGTAAATTTCTGAATCTGGTACACACCTGTCTGGGACTTGATCATTCTGTCCTCAGTTAGATTTTACCCTAGGCTCTTTGAGGATGTCAGAGGTAACGTCGTCCTCTTTAAGGGTACTGCTGCTGGTAAATTATACAATGAGATCAACTTGCAGTTATTGCTTCTGTGACAATGAAGCGGTACTTTGGCTGTCAGAGCACTTGTATTGTGGCTAGTTCCGCTTATTGGCTTCAAATAGCTAGTCAGACGACGTCATTACATTTGAACTTCTGTACAAGTTCTGCTGGTCCATATCGAAAGATCGTGAGGAGTGAGGACGGAGCGTCAGGGATTAACTAATAGTGGTAATTACAACGGTAGGAACAGATGCTGAAGCAGGCCTGATCATGACTATATTTGCACGACCGGTTGTCAAGACACCTAAAAGCATGGTAAGCTCGGAATGAAATATAAGGACTTTGACACTTCTTGTCTCCTTGATGCTCAAGGATACAGTGGCAAGAGCCTATAGAACAGATCGTGAATTCAGGTCGTGTTTAACCGGTCACTTCATTCATATTTCTATTTTGCTTGTCACTTGCTCAAATCCTGCATCATCAAACCAATAGACATGGGCACGCACATTTTCTTAGCGATTCATGTTTTTTAACCGGACGCGGGCGAGAAAGTATGATAAATAAATGAAAGACCACCGGCAATCCTCTTAGGCACTTGCGCTTTTAACAAATTATGGACCTCGTTCTTAGACATTGGACCCAAAAGACGGTCACTTGGAAGGGTGTCGGAGTCCTCAGTCCAGTGCCGCCTCGCCACCAGTGTTAAACTTGAAAACATGGAAAATGAGGTCTCGGAATAAAGGATAACAATTGGGCGCTCCGAAGTTTGAAAATGCTAATCAAGATCAAGGTTTTTTATAATCTTAAAAATAGTGAAGCTCAGAATGCCTCTTTTTGGTTCTAAACATAGAAATTTATAACTGAAATATTAGTTTTCTCTGCTTAAAACAATTATCTTTCTATGAGGCAATTTTCTTTAAGATATGGTTAATTGTTAAATATGGATACATCTTCTAGTAATCCTATGAACTTTGGTTTATGATGTTAGGGATTGGCATTGGTGTTGGTAATTGTGAAAAGGTAGAAACCCAATAAAGAAAAATTTGAAAATGAAAATTTTTTACTCGATGAACTATCTAGAGGTTTGGTCGCCAATTGAGTATAACGGTGTTGGATGATTTATTTGATTGACCCACCTAATGGTGTATTACTTTGTTGTTGAAAATTGTTTGCTGATAACCCTTTTTATTTCTTCTTTTAGCAAATATTAGATTAAATAGTTTATAAAAAAAATACAATAACTTCCTTTCAATTTTATTAAAATTATATAGAGCTTCTCTCAATTTTAAAAACAAACACTATATAATTTTAAAAAATTATATCGTGAGTTTTTAATTCCAATTGAGCTTTATATAGGTTAAAATAAAGATGATGTCTCTATAATGAAAGTTAAAAAAAAAAAAGGAGGAATGTTTAGCATTTGCTCAGCAGGACACTTTTTATAATAAGTAAGTAGCTCTACAGGTTTTTTTCCTCAGAGTTTACGATGTTTTTGGTGCAAACCAAGCTCGTAGCCCAAAAAATTAAATCACATACACCCATCAATTACTAACCTCATGTTTGTAAGGAGAGAAAATGAAGGAGGAAAGAAAATTGGGAGAGAAAATGAGAGGAGAAATGAGTTTTCCCCTGCTTGTATGGGAAAGAAAAAGTAGGAGGAAGGAAAAATTGGAGAGAAAATGGGGTGTGGGTCCTACCATATTTTCTCTCTAACTTTTCTCTCCACACATGAAGAGAAAATGGAGAGAAAACTATTTTTCCTTATCCACCCACATGCTTTTTATTACTTTTTTATTTTAAACCATTAAATTTAACATCTAACTTTTTTAAAATTCTGATTATAATTTTCTTTTTTTAGAAAGATAATATTTAAAATATATTTTAATATCTAATTTATTTTTAATTGTTTATTAAAACCCCATATCCTTAAAAAATATGATATATTTTTATCTAAATTATTTTTTTGAAATATAATAACATAAAAATATATATTTAATAAATAATTTGATTTTAAATTATTTAATGATATTAATATTAATATAATTTTTCATTAACATATTTAATTTGCTATTATACTTGATATATTTTAAGGATACTTTATTTATTCAACAATTTACTAAAATATTTTCATTTAAAGATATTTTAGTCATTTAACTATTTACTTATTTTTTTTCCTCTGTTTTCTCTCGTCCATCCAAGCAAGATTAATGATAATATTTTCTCTTCACTTTTCTCTTCTCTTCATTTTCTCCCCTTCCATTTTCTTTCCTATCAACTTTTCTTCCCATCCAAACGGAGCATAAGATTTGCAGATGCGTAGGTATGAATCAAATAATGAAGATTTAGACAAATCATCCTTTACTAGAGGCTAGAGCATCAGTAGGGCAAGTTTGATCTCTGGAGATTTGTTGCAATTGCAGCTCCCATGAGTAACTTGTCGAACTCTAAATCTATTCAAACAGAAGACTAAATATCTTACTACCACTTTCCTTTTTCATCACCTCTATTGTATTCTTTTCTTCCCTCTCAAATAACTTCATTGGATCTTAAAGTTTCATGCAAGTCTTAGGCCCTTATAAGGGCCCATTCATATGCATATTCCAAGTGAATGAGTCAATCCAGCACCCCAGCTTCCGTTGTGATCTCTCATGATTCCACCACACCGTCCATTATTCTGCGATGAAGTTACTACTCCATCGACATTCAATTTGATCCACCCAAGGGAGGGTGGCCGCCACACTAATGTTTGCGGTGGAGTTAAATCAGTAACACCTTCACTATTATTATGACTCGGCACATAACAGTCCCGAAATTGGTTAATAACAGATGCTGGCTCCAACGGTTTAATAAATTCCGAATAAAAAACAGCATTATCTTTTCACATCCAAAGTTTCCAAATTGTAGCTCCCAAATGAGATTCGAATTCCCATCTTCAGATTTTCCCAAATCTTTTGCCAATGAACCGCAAGGCCATTAATAATTAATAATCAACCCGGTTTTTAATGAACCAGTACTGAGTTACGAGAACTAGCTCATATTACATAACATATTTTTTAAAATAAATTGAACAATTTTTAAATAATATCAGTTGTTATATCCAATTTCTAAGATTATATTTTGAAAAGGACATTCAAGCCAAAAATCCAAAGAAATCGATGCAAATTTAAAAATTCACATTCACAATAAATAACAAAATAGATATATTGATAATCATGACTATATTTATAGTTAGTCACTTAACTATTTATATATATTAATAATTATTTATTTTATTGGTTACAGTATAATTTAGGGGAAAAATGATGATGGGGCTTCGTTTAAAGAATTATACGATTAAACAATCCTACGAAATCGCGTATTTACTTTCAAATCCCGTAAAGTTGTGAACACAACTCATAGGGTTGTTATTAACAACTCTATCATAGCTTATGGGATTGTTAACAGGATTTGACGGTAAATACGTGATTTAGTGAGACTGTTTAATTGTAAAATCCCTTGTATGAGACATCATCATCATTTTCCCTAATTTAAGCAACCAACTATGGTACTAATGAAGTGGGCTCTTGGTATTAAAAATGGGAATATAAACTTTAGTAGCTCTGATATTTAATATAAGAGTTAATGTGTAAAAATAACTATAAATTTTTACCAAATATGTATTCAGTATCATATATTTTTCAGAAGTGCCAAAAATACCCAAAAACATTCAAAATGGAAGCAAAAATGTTATGATTGGTAAATATAATCTAACGCCATTAAATATGCACATACAAAAATAATGTGAGGCTAACTATAAAGTAATTGTGTTAAATTATATTTAACGGTAATGACATTTTTACACCCATGACATTGTTATTTTGGTATTTTCAAAAAGTATATAGTGTTAAAAGCATTTGTTGCAAAAATTGGAGTATTTTTGCATCCTAACCCTTAATATAATTAGGTGATTTTTTGAAATATTGAAAAAATTAAATATATTAATTTAAAGGTTAAGGCATAGATTTTTTTTTTTTTTTGCCAAAGATTAAAGTGTAGATTTACATGTATATAACCTAACTTAAAAGTGTGCCCGGCCACCATATTAAAATTTTAGGTGAAAGATGCCTATGAAAATCACAAAGACACCCAAAAATGCCACAACCGTTGCTAGACGTCATCTGCATTCTTCACTGTACCACCTTTTCTCTGTTTACTCTTGAACGCCATCGTTCACCGAATCCACTTCTCTCTCCATCCTGCCTTCTCGTCGTCTATGGGCACAGGGTGTCATTAATGAGAAGAATAAATTAATGAGAGAGGGTGTCCTCCATGGTCAAATGATGACTTGGCGGTTCTGTGGTGGTGAAGATGTTTGCTCTTGAGCCGGTGCCATCATCCCTCGTGGTTTCATCTTGGAGAAGGTGAAAGTAGAAAGTGAACAGGGGACTAACATGCTTCAACTAGACAATCAAAACAAAACTTTGAATGCTGAAAAGATCGATGAGAGTGGGAGTTAAACAAAAGGGATTCTTATAAATAGTTTTAGTATGTCTTCATGGAACCAAATTTGTAAAACAGGGGTTATTTCATTTGGAGAAATGAACCAGAATTGTTTATGAAAACTCTTGAGAAGCTTTTGCTGGGAGTGTTTGATGATGAGAAGTGCGGGAATTGAAGCAAAAATTGGAACCTTGTGCAAGGTAAGCAAAGGTTGAAACCTACTTTTCTTTTTTGTGCTTCTCTAAGGTTGCCAATAAACAAACCCGTCATGGACAAAGCCAAGGCGTTTATCGCATCTTCGTGGACTCGGACGGATTCTAAACACTTGAAACCAAAAGTTCTCCATATTTTGAACGTTCAATCCCACGAAGCAAAGTAAAGAGCTATCTCCGGACAGAGCAATGGTTTGAACCCAGGTTCGGATCGTCAGGTTGCATCTTCCAGGCCCGAATTTTGTGATCTTAAATGAGTGCTGAACAACTTGTCGCCGGAAACCACGAGGGATTTCACAGCTCCATCATTTGTCGCCACGACGTCGCCGTGTGGGTTGCTAGTAAAACTAGGGCCTCGACTCGCCTCACGAATCTCGCTGCTGAAAGAACCAGTGTAAAGGAGCTTGCCATGGAGGGTAATGGAGAATATGGAAGACGAAGGAGTCGAATAGAGTGTGCTTATAAGTTGGTGATGAGACAGACGCGAATTCTGGAGCTTATGTGACGGCGGTGGCGGAGGCGTTAGAGAAGGAACGGAAGTTAACCCTTGCCTGAATGGAGAGAAAACGAGGGAGGAAAGAAAATTGTGAGAGAAAAGTAAAGGAGAAATGAGTTTTCTTTACTTGGATGTGGAGAAAAAAGTGAGATGAAAAAAAAGTTAGAGGGAAAATGGGTGGATCCCATACTCCATTTTCTCTCCAACTTTTCTCTCCACATGTGAAGAGAAAATAAGAAGAAAAATTCTTTCCAAACAAGTACCCCTCATATTCAAGAACAAAATCAAAACTTTCCCTCTTTTTTTCATCTTAGTTCGCATGCGTTTGAGAAAGTAAATTGGATGGTTGAGCAGTGTTTACTCTTGTATTCTTATCCTATACCATGTTTTCCTTTCGGTGTTCGCTCTTCGCTCTCACCCTAGTTCATCACACGGTCACAGATCTCACAACCTCTTCAATGGTCATTGCTTCTCATTTCTTGCCTCTGTTATCTTCACCATAAACTCCACTCATCTCTGCCTTCTCTCTTCTAGCACCCTTCATCCTCAAGTGTGTTTCCTCGCCACTGCTCTTCCCTCTCCTCTTGATCCTACATCTTCTTCTTTCACTTGGATTTTTCATTTATTCATATGGATTTCTGTTTGTTGTTGGATTTCCGTTATTCATCAGGAAAATTTTCTTTTGGCTGCGATATTCACACTTTGTTGCCTTTTCTCTTCACCATTTTGTTGAGTCAGCATACTTCTACATATCCATAGAAAAAAAATAAATACACCAAAATATTGACTTTTCTAGTTTGGAGGGCTATGATTGTAAATAACACTGAATTATCTTTTACCCCCAAATACACCAGTCAGTTTTTGGAAGCTATATTGGGCAACTAATTTGTAAGGAAGATGTACTGAACCTACTGTCATGAATTTATGAAAAGGAGACGAGTAGCCAAATTTATTGTTGATTTTGGGTTACTGATTTGTATGAAGAGGTCATGCAAATCGACTTTATCATTTTAAAGCTTATAGATTGTCAACCCAGCGAATTTGGTTATTGATTAATGTAGTGTGTAAATTGCTAGCTTGGTTGGCTTTTATTTTGGTTATGGTGGTCCTCAAGGAGTAGGTGAGAGTGCTTTAATGGAAGCTATTGCATTTATAATTGCCCATAACATCTCATTTATTTGAGTGAGCAATTTGTCGTGTAATGATAGTGATAGTTCTGTAGAATCCTTAGTACCTTTGTCTATTTATCTCTCTGATTTCATTTAAAGAAGAGTTATTTGAAAAGACCCTTTCTAATAAACAAGACATTTAATTTAATTAACAATTATTAAACACATATTCATGGTTATAGATTTTTTTTTTTTACCATATATTACATATTTCAGATTAATACATTATGATCCAGGGCACAACATCGCCCACAAATAAGACCAAGGGCACAATTTAACATCAGGGTTATAACCCAGCCCACTAGTCTTTATTCTCCAACACCGTATCAACGTGATTCAGAGCACAATACTTGCCCACAAATCACCAACCACAAAAATCAGAATAATTATTAAACCTTTTCTCAAAAATAGATGTTCCCATATTTTCATCACATAAGTTCATCATGTCTCAGACATACCAAAAGACCAATTTTAATGATAGGTCTAGATTCATCGTAGAATCATAAAAATAAAAATAAAAACAAAGCATGCAA